>CM024756.1:2860796-2906976 GCA_014218235.1 Colocasia esculenta
AGTGTCTGTTGTAGTCCTCAAACCATGTCATAGACGAGTCTCTCCTCCAAGTTATCCCCTCTATAATTTCTGAAAGCCAAAATGAGATTCTGAGTGCGGGCCCTAGTATGGAAGAAGTAAGAAGGCTGTTTGGAGTTTGAACGGAAATAGCTCCCTTGGTCCGGATGACTTCACTGATCTGTTCTATACTTCATGTTGGGATATTATTCATAAAGAGGTGTATATTGAGGTTAGTGGTTTTCTCCAGGGTCACTCTTTCCTAGAGGTGTTACCTCTACCTTGATAACCCTCGTCCCCAAGAAACAAACTCCGGAGTCTTTCAATGATTTTCAGCCAGTAAGCCTTTGAAACTTTTCTACAAAATTGTTTCCAGAATTATATGCGACAGATTGGTTGGTACTCTCCCTGGAATTATTTCGGAGGAACAAGGGGCTTTTGTTCAAGGGAGTACATCCTAGATAATGTTTCTTTTCCAGGAAATTAGTTCGGGACATTAGTCGTAAAGTTAGAGGGGGAAATGTCATTTTCAAATTGTACATCAGAAAGCGTATGACAGTGTTGAATGGGACTTTCTGTTTGCTGTCCTCAAGAGGTTTAGTTTCTCTTTCAGATTTATCTCATACATTGGTATGATGCTATCCAATTGCTGGTTCTCTATTTTTGTTTATGGATCTTCAGCAGGTTACTTTAAATCAACAAGAGGTTTAAGACAGGGGATCCTATAGCTCCTTCTCTATTATTATTATGGAGGAGCTCTGAGTAGAGGTCTCATAGATATGGTTTCTAGTGGTCAATTGAATCCTTATGCAGGTCCAAGAGGAAGTCCGCCCCCATCTCACCTGCTATATGCGGATGACACCCTAATATTCACTAATGGCAGTATTCGCATTGTTGCCCAGCTAGCTAGCCCAGAGGGGGGGGGTTAATGGGTTATTAAAAAATTGATCTTTGATTATACCTGTTCACTAAAAGGATTACACAACAACTTAAACGAAGGTTAGAGTTAGAGGAATGAGACAGCAAATACATAAAACACAACCACAAGACACAAGGATTTTTATCCTGGTTCGGAACTCCTCTCCACAGGAGACCTACGTCCAGTCCCTGAGCAATACCTCAGGATTTCACTATCAAGGTACTATCCCCCTCACGGATCCTTACACCCAGCCTCAACTGGTCTTCCTTCAACCTGAAGGGAAAACAACCACCCTGGATACCACCAGGTCTTCCTTCACCCAGAAGGGAACACAACTAATAAAAAGAAGTGTAAGAACAAGCTTCAGGAACTAGCTCAAACAGCTACAATCTGAAGCAAACAAGCCTCGAGAGAGAAGGAATTTTAACACTGGTTTCTCTCCAAAGACTACACTGGCTCTCACAGTAATTTCTTCTTGAACACTGAGAGCTAAAGATGGATTGGAACATAGTGCTTCGCTCTAGGTTGAATCACAGAAGACTTGAAGGATTGGCGATGCTTTCTTTCAGAATAATCTTCTTCAAAATGTTTTTGTTCTCAGTCTTGAGTCTTGTATTTAAGCTTCTACTTGAAATTTGAACGTTAAAGATCCGTTGTCTCTCATCCTGGTGTACGTTAGACTGGTCTGCAAGGAAGCTTCTGATCTTCAATCTTTTATCCTTTTGTACACGCCAGAGAAACATTTTAATATCTTGTATCTTGTGTCCAACGTTGTACAGATAAATCTTGTCAGGTATCTGCAAGCATGTCAACAATAAATAGAAGACAGCTAGGGCTATCGTTGATCGTTAGTCACAGTTTGGAAAAGATATTGCTAGTTTTAGCAAAGCTCCTTTCTGTCAAAATAAAGATGTAGACAAATAGCACAATGGAGGAAGATATCGTCTGTATGCATGAGAGATACGTTCAGAGTGCATTGAATGCATAGCAGTCAAACAGACGAAATACGACTTTGACTATTCAACGTATATCAAAGAGTGTTGATATAATAATGAAATCGATATGAACAAAGCCGATGCCTTTATGACTTATGAAATCGTTATAAGTTGATAGGCAAATCGTTATTATAATAATGAAATTGTTATAAGCATGTATGAAATCATTGTGAGTTACAAATCGTTGTATTTCTGAAGAAATCGATATGAAACACTTAACAAATCATTATGAGATGCAAATTGTTGTGTTTCTGAAGAAATCGATATGAACACTTAACAAATCGTTATGAGATGCAAATCGTTGTGTTTCTGAAGAAATCGATATGAAACACTTAACAAATCGTTATGAGATGCAAATTGTTGTGTTTCTGAAGAAATCGATATGAAACTCTTAACAAATCGTTATGAGATGCAAATCGTTACGGGCTCTAAAGGAATCGTTACGATAACTTATGGAGTCGTTGTGACGAGCAAGTCGTTACGAGTTCAAAAGAATTGTTACGAGTACTGAAGAGATCGTTACGACAGACAAGTCATTACGCTTTCTAAAGAAATCGTTGCGAGTACTTATAGAATCGTTACGATGGTCAAGTCGTTACGCTTTCTAAAGAAATCGTTGCGAGTACTTATAGAATCGTTACGACGGTCAGAAAAGAGATCGATCATAATACTTATGAAATTGTTATGATGACTCTATTGAAATCGATATGAACTTATAAAGGAATCGTTCTGATTATCAATAGAAGTCGATATGAAGAATGAAGAAGTCGATGCACTGACTTGGGAAGAATTATGAAATGAGAGTCTTACCTGATTGTCTTGAACTTTCTTTTACTTTTGTTTCCTGTCCTCAAGGCTCAAGTAATTCATTAGTAATGTTTTGTTAATCATCAAAATTAATATATAAATAAGTGAATTAATTTATATGAGGAAAGTTTGGTCATCAATCTCCCCTTTTTGATGATGACAAAATATACTAAACAACATAATGAAAGCAACATGTTCTTCAGAGTTGCATTAGTTTTCTCCCCCTTTTTGTCAATAAGCAAAAAGATAGTCTATGAGACAAAGTAGAGAGAAAGCTTTGTATTAATTAGGAGTAAGATAATACATAGGAGACAAAAGGGAGGCATGCTGGGAAATAACAGTCCATGCCTTGATCTCCATATCTTCAAAAGTCTGGCGGAAAACACCAGGAGCAACTGAGAAGGAAGAACACATGGCTGGAGAGATCCTCTGAGTGTAAAGCTGCCGCTGCTCTTCCAGGAATTCTGCATACTGATTTTTGTCCAGTATGAATCTGAAGTAGGTGCTCTTTCCAAAGTTGGCACGATGGAGAAATCTGTCCAGAGAGATTGGATAGAAAATCTTCTGATCAAGCAGATCCTGCTTCAGAGCATAGAAGGCAGTATATCTGGCTGCCCACTGAACATAGATTTCTTGAATGGGATTTATGGAGTTGAGATCCATGAAGGCTTCGGCTGATAGAATAGGCTTAGCTTGACGGACCAAGGAACTGTTGATGGCTTGCAACTGAAGATGGGGTTCCTTGTAGAGCGTTTCCCATATGGTGGGAGAAAGCCTCTCACACTCAGAGATGATTGGAGCCAAAACTTGAGAGGAAATGCGGCCAGAGTGGTATTCTCTTAAGATAAACCGTAAAAGGAAGGCATTCTACCCTGCTTAGCTGACATTCTGCCCATCTGCTTAGCAAACATATCAAAGGCATGGGAGCCTGCATCTGAGTCAAACACTAGGGAGTGTAGCTTCGGCAGAAGAACTGGAGAGTCAACTTTGAGATCGGCAAAATCCACTGAGAGGGGAAGATTTATTGGATGTTCTGATCTCAGCATCACTATGGCTGAATGAAATTGGTAGAACTGGACTTCAGGCAGCTTGTTTAAGTAGCAGAAATCACTGTACAGCTGGAAGTTCTTGGCAATTCTGATCTCTTTCAAAATGAAAGGTCCCCAAGAGTTTTTATGCTGAAGAGTAAACCACTCAGAAAGAGTGAGTGAGTGAGCTCTATGGGTAAGGGATTCTGCCCTGGCAGTCAAGTATTTGGTGTACTGAGTTTTGTTGCCCTTGACATTGGCCCACTGATCTTCAGTCTTGAACTCAGTGCCCTCAAAGATTTTGGATTTTTGAGGGTGGGACAGCTGGGTAAAAGGAAGAACAGTGTTTAGATGCTCAGAGAGGTTGAGGAAAGGAATACCATAGACGGTGGAGAGGATGCACTTTTGAAGGTATTCCCTATAGATAGGTCTTCTCTGAGGTTCGGGGTTAAGAGAGTACCAAAGAGGAGGAAATAATGGTGAGGAGGGGATGCTGACAGAGGATGAATGTTTCCTCTTTTTCTTGGAAGGACTGGAAGGATCAGTCCTGTGGATATGAGTGGCAGTGGAGAGAATGGTGAGAATGATGATGGAGCTGAGGTGTGAGAAGGAGTGGGAGAGAAAGAAGGTTGAGATGAAATGAGAGAGGAAGAAGGTTGGGTGCGAGGCATAGGGTGTTTGAGAGTTGGTGGTGCTGGAGGGGCTGTAGAAGGAGATGAAGGTGAGGAGAGGGTTGGAGTTGCAAGAGTAGAAGTGTCAGGGGCCTTGGTAGCTTCAATGGGCTCTTTCCCTTTTGCATGACCCTCTCTGACAACTGCAGACGCCCAGATGGCCCTGATGCTGACACTGATGGCCCTGGTGGCCCAGATGCTTGAGCTGAAGGCCCTGCTGGCCGAGACTCTTGAGCTGGAGGCCCTGGTGACCGAGGAACAGCTGCTGATCTGCTCTGAGTAGCTACAGGAGAAAAACCACTTGACCTTGAAAGAATTGCAAGCATGGACTTCATATCAGCCATTTCCTTGTTGAACCACTTCATAGCATTTCGGACTGAACATAGCTCAGAGGTGGTTGAAGCTTGACTGATCAGAATGCCATGCACACTGGTCTGAACTGATGATAAAATATCTCTGTGAGCCTTCAACAATTCCATAACTGGCTTCAGATTTACTTTTCTGTGGCTCTTTCCTTGCTTTCTGTGAACCACTCTCTTTATTTTTCTCTGAGGTACAGGTTCTTCAAAATCACCATGACCTGTACTAGGTCCTTCATTTACAGGGGCATTTTCAATGGGCTCCCCCTGTGATGGTGCTTCTTCATTACCAAGCTCTTGCTCCCCCTGAATAGGAGCAGATTTAACAACATTTTCTTGCTCTCCCCGAGTGGGAGCTTCCTCTTCAACTTCCATTTGCTCCCCCTTAGTAGGAGCTTCCTCTTCAGCTGGATCTACTGGAGCACTGGACTGCTCCACAGGAATTGATTCTTCAATGTGGCCTTCTGCCACAGCTTCTTCCATTTCAATTTCACCAGACTGTGAGTGGACTGGTGTGGTGATAGCTGATTCCACCAAGCTCTTAAGAATTGAGCCAATTATTGAGGTAGGCAGATCACTGGCTTTATCTGCCACTTCCTCCTCAACTACAGTCTGCTCTTCAATTGCTGGAGATACTGCTTGCTGCTCTACTGCTGACTCTACTGCTTGGAGTTCCACTGAAGGCACTGCTGCTGCTCTCTCTACTGCTGCTGATCTTACCTCTAAAACTGCTGGAGGATCTGCTGCTTCTTCTTGAATCTCTGGAACATCTCCGATGATGGCCTCTCCCTCTGCCACAGAGGTCTTGGTCCATATCCCATTCTGCACTGAAAAACCACTTTTCTTAAGGTTCCTGGACCTTATAGACTGGCCCATCTTTTCCTCAATAGCTCCAGATGAATCAACTCCAAAATGCTTGAAAATCTTTGTTAGGAGATGAGCGTAGGGCAAGGATACATTCATTTTGCTCTTTGTATCCCAGATTTGAGCACTAGCAAGCTTCATTCTCTCCAACATGACTGCGGCCAAGTTAATCTCCTTATTCTGGATTACCCATAACATCATATCCGAATCTGCCCTAGTGCAAGATGAGAAGTAGCACTCCGGGGAACCATAATTTGGCAAACAATGAAATGGAGTAGACGGTTGAATGCAGACATTTGATTGATATCTAATTTTCCATCTTTCAGCCTGAAACCTGGACCTATAATGCCAAGACCCTTTGCTTCATCATTCACGGTGTGAACCCCACTATGTCCAGATGTCTTCACTCCAAACAACGTGTGCAGGAGTTCATGGTCTACCTTAATTTGGATACCCTTAACAGAGGAGACAAGGGACCCATCTGCCTCTGACTTCAGACAAACGAAAAAGGCTTTCACCAGATCGGGATAGCTTACCTCGGTGAAAGTGGCAACGTCCATCCACTGCATCCTTCTCAAAGCTTCTACTAAACTACTCATGCCATTCTTCTCTAGATTCTGAACATCCACTGCCTTGTTTCCGCAAATCTTCGTCTTCACGAAGGTGAATCTTTCCTGCTGCTCTGCGGACAGGTACTCAGCACTGTAGCCCCCTACACTTCCGGAGATCATCGGAGCGGCCATGGGTAGAGAGAGGAAAACAGTTCTGGAGAAGGGAGATGATGGAAGAGATGGAAGCCCTCGAGGGATTCTTCGCGGGAAGAAGAGAAAGCTTCAAATCTTGCAGAGAGTCGATGCCGGAATCGTTAGGGCATCGGCTTTGGCGAACAGATAAAAGAGAAAGGGTAAAGGTGGAAGATGAGTCGTTCCCAGAATGATTTGACTAATTAGAATTACTTTATCGAAAACAGGATGCGCCAAAAGGCGGTAACGGCAGAAGGCGACAAAAGGGTTTGACGAGTCAAACTGCTTTTAACACAACACCGGTCAAAGAAGAGTAATAAGCTGAGTTTTGCTTAAAGTCAGGGAGAGAGAGAAAATTTCATTTAATCTGAAAAATTTATATGCCAATTTAAATACAGGAATCTTTTCACAAATTGCACATCTCCAATTCCCTTCTAAGAGATGTAAATCTCTCTTCAGGTAGGGCTTTTGTGAAGATATCTGCTAGTTGACCATTTGTATCTATAAAAGAATTTCTAAGTTACCACTAGCTACATGATCTCGAATGAAGTGATATCTAACATCAATATGTTTAGTCCTTAAGTGTTGCACTGGATTCTTGGTGAGGTTGATGGCACTTGTATTATCACACAGTAGTGGAATTGACTTGATATGAATGCCGAAATCCTCAAGTTGTTGCTTTATCCATAGGAGTTGTGTATAGCAACTTCCAGTAGCAACATATTCTGCCTCAACTGTTGATAGAGCTACTGAATTTTGTTTCTTGGAGGACCAAGATATCAGACATTCTGCAAGAAACTGACAACAACCACTGGTGCTCTTCCTATCTACTTTGCATCCAGCATAATCAGCATCAGAATATCCTACTAGATTTATTTCACAAGATTTTGGATACCAAAGACCTAAATCATGAGTTCTAGCTAAATATCTGAATATTCTTTTCACAGAAATTAAATGAGACTCTCTAGGGTCTGCTTGATATCTAGCACACATGCATACACTGAATAAAATGTCTGGTCTACTTGCTGTTAAGTAAAGTAATGACCCTATCATGCCTCTATAGTTCTTTTGATCTACCTTTTTACCATTTTGATCACTGTCCATTCTGGTTGATGTGCTCATTGGCGTTGACAGTGGCTTTGCACCTTCGAAACCAATTTCTTTAATAGCTCTTTGGCGTACTTGGCTTGACAGATGTGGGTGCCTTCCTTCCCTTGCTTGATTTGTAATCCAAGGAAGTAGTTTAGCTCTCCCATCATACTCATTTCAAATTCTCCCTGCATAAGCTTTTCAAAGTACTTGCAGAGAGATTCATCGGTAGATCCAAAAATAATATCATCTACATATATTTGCACTTTGATTCTTGGAACTGAATCTGATGGCCTTTGTCACACAACTGGCTGATGCTGATGAGATTGTGCTTTAATCCTTTGACCAGCATTACATCTTCAATAACTGATTTTCCTTTGATGTTCACGGACCCACTTCCTATCACTGTGCCTTTTCCATTATCTCCATAGGTAATTGTTCCCTCTTCAGCTTGGAGATTGACAAAGAACTTCTGGTTTCCTGACATGTGTCTTGAGCATCCACTGTCCAAGTACCATTGGATGCTTTTAAGTTTCCCTGAAATTTAAACATTAAGTTTTAGGTACCCAAGTTCTTTTTAGGTCCTGATGGGTTAGTATCATTAATTTTACCTTTTATTATCTATTTTTTATGTTTTGTTGGGCATGTTATTGCGATATGTCCTAATTTGTTGCAGTGATCACAGCAGAATAATTTTGTTACCTTTTCTATATACTTGAACTCAGCTTTATACGCTATATCTTGTTCAGGTATAAACTTTGGTGTTGGATATGTTTTAGGGTAGATTATGGTTTCTTCATTATCTGGGGGTGTATATCCTAACCCATTTTTCTTCTTACCTGCTCTTCTAGCACCTTTTAATATTAGAGAGTTTTTACCATTAGTAAATTTCTCTAGTGTGCTTGATAGTTTATTATTTTCTTCATTTAAGTTTTTAACTTCTTTCCTTAATTCATCTGTGCTTTCTTGTTTTTCCAATTTTGTTATTTGTTCATTCTTAGCTTTTAGGTCTTCACATAACAATTCATTTATTCTTTTGAGTTCTGTTATTTGTTTTTCTAATTCTTCATTTTCTATTTTTTTATCAGAATTAGTGTTCTCTAGACAAATGATATTTTTCTTACTGACTTTTAATAATTTGCATACTTCTTTATATTTATTATAAAGTTCATTAAAAGCACTTTCTAGATTATCCGAATCTGAATCATTGCATGAATCAAAAGAAGAGTCAGAAGTTACATTGTCTTCGGTGTTGGCCATGAGAGCCAGGTTGGCTTCTTCTCCATCACTGCTTGAGCTTGACTCACTGTCTGAGTCACTGCTATTCTCCCAAGCAGCTGCCATTGCCTTCTTTTTGTACTTCTTGAATTTTTTGAAATTATCCTTCTTCTTGTGATCATTCTTTTTAAGCATTGGACAATCAGCCTTGATGTGTCCAAGCTTCTTGCATTCATAGCATATCACTTCTCCTTTCTTCGAATCATTTACTTCTGGTTTTCTGAAGTCTTTATTTTTCTTGAAAAATCTTCTCCCAGACTGGAACTTCTTCTTCTTTGCTAGAATTCTTTGAAGTCTTCGAGACAGCATTGCTTCTTCATCATCACTGTCCTTACTGCTTTCACTGTTGTCCAGTGATTCTTCTGATATGTCTTCATTGGCCTTGAGAGCATTTGATTGCTTCTTTCTGCTGGAGGATTCTCCTAATCTCTCCATGTTTATCTCATGAGCCATGAGGGATCCTATTAACTTCTCCAATGACATTTGTTTTAGATCATTGGCTTCCTCAATGGCTGTTACCTTTGGAATCCATGAGGATGGCAAAGATCTGAGAATCTTTCTAACCATATCTGGTACAACACATATTTTTCCTAATCCAGCCAACCCATTTGTGATGTCTGTGAATCTACTAAACATTTGGGTTATGGATTCACCTGACTGCATCTGGAATCTTTCATATTGAGTTACAAGAATGTCGATTCTTGTCTCATTCACCTTATCTGTCCCTTCATAGGTAATCTTAAGTTTTTCCCACATTTCCATTGCGGATTTGCAGGCTGAAACTCTGTTGAATTCTTTCTTACTGAGGGCACAGCACAGGACGCTCTTGGCTTTGCAGTTTAACGATATTCTTCTTCTATCATCATCTGTCCACTGTGCCTTTGGATTGGTGACTAGAAGATCATCTTCTTCTACAATCGACCAAATCAAGTAATCATGTCCTTGTAGAAAGTACTCCATTCTTGTCTTCCAATATGTGTAATCTTCTCCATCAAACATAGGAGGTCTGTTGACTGACTGACCTTCAAAGTTACCTTGGGCTGTCATGGATCTTTACTCTTCAGATCGTTGGATCTTCTTCTTTGTCGAAGAGACTCGCTCTGATACCACTTGTTGCCCAGCTAGCTAGCCCAGAGGGGGGGGGGGTGAATGGGTTATTAAAAAATTGATCTTTGATTAATACATGTTCACTAAAAGGATTACACAACAACTTAAATGAAGGTTAGAGTTAGAGGAAATGAGACAGCAAACACACAAAACACAACCACAAGATACAAGGATTTTTATCCTGGTTCGGAACTCCTCTCCACAGGAGACCTACGTCCAGTCCCTGAGCAATACCTCAGGATTTCACTATCAAGGGTACTATCCCCCTCACGGATCCTTACACCCATCCTCAACTGGTCTTCCTTCAACCTGAAGGGAAAACAACCACCCTGGATACCACCAGGTCTTCCTTCACCTAGAAGGGAACACAACTACTAAAAAGAAGTGTAAGAACAAGCTTCAGGAACTAGCTCAAACAGCTACAATCTGAAGCAAATAAGCCTCGAGAGAGAAGGAATTTTAACACTGGTTTCTCTCCAAAGACTACACTGGCTCTTACAGGAATTTCTTCTTGAACACTGAGAGCTAAAGATGGATTGGAACAGAGTGCTTCGCTCTAGGTTGAATCACAGAAGACTTGAAGGATTGGCGATGCTTTCTTTCAGAATAATCTTCTTCAAAAAGTGTTTTTGTTCTCAGTCTTGAGTCTTGTATTTAAGCTTCTACTTGAAATTTGAACGTTAAAGATCTGTTGTCTCTCATCCTGGTGTACGTTAGACTGGTCTGCAAGGAAGCTTCTGATCTTCAATCTTTTATCCTTTTGTACACGCCAGAGAAACATTTTAATATCTTGTATCTTGTGTCCAACGTTGTACAGATAAATCTTGTTAGGTATCTGCAAGCATGTCAACAATAAATAGGAGACAGCTAAGGCTGTCGTTGATCGTTAGTCACAGTTTGGAAAAGATATTGCTAGTTTTAGCAAAGCTCCTTTCTGTCAAAATAAAGATGTAGACAGAATAGCACAATGGAGGAAGATATCGTCTGCATGCATGAGAGATACATTCAGAGTGCATTGAATGCATAGCAGTCAAACAGACGAAATACGACTTTGACTATTCAACGTATATCAAAGAGTGTTGATATAATAATGAAATCGATATGAACAAAGTCGATGCCTTTATGACTTATGAAATCGTTATAAGTTGATAGGCAAATCGTTATTATAATAATGAAATGTTATAAGCATTTATGAAATCGTTGTGAGATACAAATCGTTGTATTTCTGAAGAAATCGATATGAAACACTTAACAAATCATTATGAGATGCAAATTGTTGTGTTTCTGAAGAAATCGATATGAAACACTTAACAAATCGTTATGAGATGCAAATTGTTGTGTTTCTGAAGAAATCGATATGAAACACTTAACAAATCGTTATGAGATGCAAATCATTGTATTTTTGAAGAAATCGATATGAAACACTTAACAAATCGTTATGAGATGCAAATTGTTGTGTTTCTGAAGAAATCGATATGAAACTCTTAACAAATCGTTATGAGATGCAAATTGTTATGGGCTCTAAAGGAATCGTTACGATAACTTATGGAGTCATTGTGACGAGCAAGTCGTTACGAGTTCAAAAGAAATTGTTACGAGTACTGAAGAGATCGTTACGACAGACAAGTCGTTACGCTTTCTAAAGAAATCGTTGCGAGTACTTATAGAATCGTTACGATGGTCAAGTTGTTACGCTTTCTAAAGAAATCGTTGCGAGTACTTATAGAATCGTTACGACGGTCAAAAAAGAGATCGATCATAATACTTATGAAATCGTTATGATGACTCTATTGAAATCGATATGAACTTATAAAGGAATCGTTCTGATTATCAATAGAAGTCGATATGAAGTATGAAGAAGTCGATGCACTAACTTGGGAAAAATTATGAAATGAGAGTCTTACCTGATTGTCTTGAACTTTCTTTTACTTTTGTTTCCTGTCCTCAAGGCTCAAGTAATTCATTAGTAATATTTTGTTAATCATCAAAATTAATATATAAATAAGTGAATTAATTTATATGTGGAAAGTTTGGTCATCAGCAATGTCCAAAAGCTTATGCATTTTTTTTGTCTAAGTACTCTCAATCTTCAGGACATCATATCAATGACAGTAAAAGCTGCTTCATGGTTCCTGCCAAGATGTCTCCCCTTGCAATACAAAGAATTAAAGAGATTACAGGGTATAAGAGACAACAAAGATCATTACTTTACCTTGGAGTTCCGCTGAGGCCTGGAAGAGTCTTGGTTGCATATTACAAACATCTTATTGATAAAGTGCATGCCAAGTTAGGAAGCTGGAAGTCCAAACTCATCTCTCAAGTTGGGAGGATAACCTTGATAAACTCAGTTGTATCCTCTATTCCTATATACCTGGCAGCAGCTTCTGTTGTCCCTAAGGCAGTGATATCCCTCTTTGAGAGTATTGCGGTTGGTTTCTAGTGGAATGGCACGGACGGCTCACGTAAACCCCATTGGGTTGCATGGAATTCCATGCAACGTCCGAAAGCTGAAGGAGGCCTTGGCATTCTGAACTTGCACCATGTCCAACTGTCCTTAGTTGTCAAACAGTTGTGGAACATTCGTCATGACACTTCCTTCTGGGCAAATTATGCTAGAAGGAGGTATGCTTCTACCAGCTTCAACGACATCCTGGGAATTCCGAAGAGGACGTTGCAGGCTGCTAATCTCATCATTCAGAAGAACACGAAATGGATTCATGGTAAGGGGGATAAAATCAAGGTTTTGCATGACTGCTAGATGGGAGACCTTCCGCTGTCAAGTCTAGCTCCAGGTTCTTCTGAAGATGATGAAACTACTTTGAAGGAGGTTGTGAACAACGTCTCCCATCCTCTTCGGGCGGTTCTTCCAGAAGAAATCTTTCAGGGTCTTCAGCTAAATGAAGAAGAAGACAGAGGTGTTTGGGCCCCTTCCCCTAGTGGCACGTTCACTGTCTCCTCGGCTTATAATTTAATTAGAGACAGGGGAACTCGCCGCTCTGAATGGTTAAAGATTTGGCAGTCTGCTTATAATCCTAGAGTTTCCTTATTCACTTGGAGAATGTTGAATGGTTCTATTCTTGTTGACAGTAGGATCTCTGATTATGGAGTTCCTATGGTCTTAAGATGTCACTGTTGCTCTTCTCCACAGCTTGAAGACCTGGACCATGTTTTCATCAACAGTGACATTGTTGTACATCTGTGGCGCTGGTTATTTCCTTTGGTTAGCAATCAGATCCATCTGCATGGTCATATCACTGTAAGGACATGGAACTTCATTAAACACTGCAATATTCATTCTCCCATGGGTTTTACATCACTTTATGGTTTTATGATCATGATATGGGAGTTGTGGAAAGGCAGATGCATTGCAAGGTATGAAGAAAAACCTGTTCGGGCTGCTGACATTATTAATAGCATCAAGCTTCAAATATCCTTTGCCCTCAGCAAGACCTCCTTCAACTCTGAACCAATGCTGGAGGATCAGCAGGTGCTTCATATATATGGTTTTAATCCTCATTTCTCTGCTAAACAGATCAAGCTAATCTGCTGGATACCTCCTGACGTGAGCTTTTGTTTAAACGTGGATGGGGCTTCTAAAGGGAATCTAGGGAATTGTGGTGGTGGTGGCTGCATCCGGGACACTAATGGTAATGTGCTTGCTGCCTTTGCTCATTATTATGGTATGGGGAATAGTCTTCAAGCGAAGACCGGTGCTTTATGTGATGGAATTCGGCTTGCAAAATCTCTTGGAGTTCGGCACTCTCACATCCAGTCGGATTCCCTTTCTCTTGTCAACTCGCTGCATCAGAATAGATGTATGTCTTGGCATACATACAGGTGGTGGCGTGAGGTTAGAAACATGCTGGGTGCTGATCAAATATCTCCCACTCATGTATACCGTGAAGCGAACATGGTAGCGGATCATTTAGCTAACCATGCTGTAGCCACCCAGTCTAATCAGGTCTTTTGGGGAGTTCACAGTCTCCCACATTCTTGTAAAGGGGTCGGTTGTTCTTGATAGGTCTGGTCTGGCATATATTAGACTCATTTGATTGGGTTTTTTCCCCCTCTTTTAGTCTTGCGCATGTTGGCTTTTGTATCCTTTCAGGGGTATGCCTCGCAGTCTGTTGTAAGCATTCTCCTTTTATCTATAAAAATTATGTGTAACAGGTAAATCGCCTGGGGGAGTGGTTTCCATTTCACCCCGCTGGGGTGTAATGCACTCAACCGGTCGCTGATCTTGTTGCACTTACTTTGCCAAAAAAAAAAGAAAGACTTAATATCTCATATAAACATGCATGTTTTAAGTGATTAATGTCTTACAAGGCAGGATAACTAGAGAGAATAATCATGTATAGTCAAGAGAACAATGTAGTAGGATAACGAGAAAATAATAGCACTTTCATGAGAGTATAGCATAACAAGTATGATAACGGATTGGCCATGTAACAAAATAGCACGTGAAGATGCACCACAGTGCACTAGTAACGATAGCACTTGTATTGATAGCACTTGGATTGATTGTCATACATTAAATCTTGATAGTATAAATAGCACTGGATGTATGCCGACATCATGATCATTTTAACACCCATGGGCAAATAGCACTTTTCGGGCGCACCTCCGAGGACCAGATCGGGTCCTATTGCCTGGCATAAGTTATGTTTCTTATCTTAGACAATCATTGTATGGCTAAATAGAGTACCAAGAATAGATGAGAGTAATAGACGAATAGACGAGAGTGTAGAGAGAATGTGAACAGATGAGAGTATAGAGATAGTAGATGAGACAAGGACATAATCGTAAAACAATGATAAACAAGCGATAATAACATTTGCATAACACTAGGTCGTGTGCCGGCAATCCGGTAGAAGTCACAACCGCCCACTAGCCATGCCATAACACATACCAGAGGTCCGACATGATCCCAAGGTAAGAAGGAACACACTAAGGCCATTGGATCATATTGATCCCTAAGGTGTAAAAGGTTTTAATGGTACAACCCGCTCATTGGCAATGGACGTCCGCCAAAGCCAAGGAGACTTATGGAGGGCTTGACAAGGAGTCCATGGTCTTGTCAGGAGTATTCCCAACGGAGAGGTGGTCCAAGTCAAGAAAGAAGTGTGTACTAAAACGTTGTCCATCTTGCCTCGAGTGCTCGAAGGCAGAGGTATGCGATAACAGTATGCAAAACACGCAAATAAAATGAAGACAAGGCCATTAAAATAATAGGGAGATTAAGTGAATATTTACACTTAATTACCAGATATATTATTGAGTAAATTAATAGGGTCTCATGGCAAACATTTATGTTTAGTGTGTGCAAGTGTAAGATAATCATGAGAGCAAGATTAATCGTACACATAGCTTTTAATTAATGAATTTCATGTGAATATTACCCAATATTAATATACATTTTCGTTACTGTTCATTTCAGTGCCAATTAAGGTCTTAATAGTGATTGAATAGCCTAATTAACAGGGGTTTATGAGAAAATAAAGGTTCTGACCGAAATAGTAAAATCGCGACGGGGGTACCCATCGCGTTTCAAGTCGCGACAGTTGAGCCGGTCACATTCTGTTGAACCGGGCCAGGCCCATGGGTGCGGCGGAAATCGTGACGAGTTGGGCCGTCGCGTTCAAGACGCGACACCCAACCCTATCGTGACCTTCTGAGATTGCGACGGGTTGGGCCGTCGCGATTTCAGAAGGCGGGCCGAAGCCCAAAAAGGGAAACAACCCCATTTTAGGTCTCGGTCCTTCCTCCTATGGCTTGATACAGTGACATTTAAAAATCGATATAAAATCACATGCATGTCCAAAAATCATGAAACTAGTTTTAAACGATAATAGACATGTAGATGTATCAACAGACATTAGTAATTATAAAATAGGCAAGTAATGGGCATGCTTTAATTAGGTTACTTTTTGGTGACCTAAAACGTGCATAATGATAGAATCCGATTTAATTCGCATTGGATGCATGATGGAAATTGGGGAATTGGGATCATTTGATTCCTAACATCATGCAGTATTTATGATGAATTTGCAAGGCATGAAATCGAGTGTATTCATGGATTGAAAGCAAACAAATAGGTTCGGGTACATGTTCATTACAGAGATTGAAGCATGAAATACTCTTTCATGGCACAAAGAAAATTGGGGAAAACATTGGGCTTTGATAGAGGGTATCATGGTCTACTTAGGGACGAGATTAATTTAATTTCGCTTGAGAGATTGCCTATCTTTCACACTTATAAGATCCTAGGGCAGAAGGGTTGAAGATGGTGAATTCCCCCTTGCTCCAAGCCTTCCCTCCTTGCTCTTCACGTCCACAGCCTCCTTCTCCTCATGCTCCAAGCTCCAAGGTTCAATAGGGTCGGCTAGGCATGAAGTGGAGGTGTATTTGTAGGTTTAAAGAGTCCTACACTTGTAAAACTCTTCACTCCCTTCAAACACTGAATTTCTACCTTTTTCTCCCTATTTTCTTGCCTTTATCTACCTAATAGGATAGTGGAAAAGTCTAATTTCGTGGCCAAGGGGTTAGGATGGGATGATGACTCTTTTTTAAGATAATTACAACCCACTTAGTCTTTATCTTACCCTTATTTAATTTATCAATTAATTAACTCCGAAATTAGGTCAAAATATCTCCCATCTAAATTGGGCTCTTTACAATTTGGGCCCATTCATTCATGTGTGGACCACTAGTATAACCCATCTACTAATTTAGCTTAAATGGGTTTTGATTTAATTCATTTTATTCTAATTTATTTACCTTTTATTCTAATTTAAATCTATTTATCACATTTATTCGTTACTTTCTCATTTTATTTCAATAATACTATTTATCAAAAATTTTAAAAAATCAGAGTTGCTACACTCTCTCTGCCAGAGATCACCAGCGCCATGGCGAGCAGAGCCGCCAGCACCACCGCCATCATCGCCAACAGCTCCTGCACCCACACCATCTTCTCCCCATCTGCGTCCTTGCTGAACACGCGATCGTAGAAGGTAGACAATTTCCATTTCTAGACTCCGTTCATGCATTTCATCGCTTGCTTTCATGGAAGACAACAGATCGTGCATGGTGTAGCAGTCTGATGGACCCGTCAAGCTCCTCGGCCACCCACTTCTCATCGTGATGACTGGAGAAGGCCTATTGCGTGAGAGGCAAACGAAGGATAGTTGCACATAAGTGCTTGCAGGGATGATCCAGTACTGCACGCCTTGCAAATTAATTCAATTTTCTCTCTGGTTCTTGAGAGCGATTGCCCCTGTTCGTGTTCATTGGATGTTAAATATTGTGAAGATTTGATCACGTGGGAGGTGTATTTTCACTTGTCTTGCAGGGAAACTAATGTACATATGCATATGGCTGTACCAAAATGTCTTCCAGATGTGAGAAATATATGGTTAAGACAAACACTAATTCTGAATTAATCACCAAGGTCAAGTTCATGAGAGATTTTTGGTTCGCATCCCTTTGTCTTGAACTAATAGATTTTTGGTTCGCATCCGGTGAGGACCAATCCCCTCCACGCCGGTCGCTTCCTCCTCCGGCTAGCTCCATCCAGATCTGAAGGTCCTCTGTCCATAAGGCCTTCGCTGACTTCCCCCACCGCCGCTCCCTCTATGTCTCCGAAAAGCTCTGCGAACCGCTTTCAATACCAGTGTGATGCCTACACCGACTCCATTGTCTTCAACACCATCCCCTTCGTCTTGGGCAGAAATATCGCCACGAAAGCTATCATCGCGATTCGCGGGAATCCACCTACCGTAGATTAGGTAAACACCATACTTAAATTGGCAGGGCACCTGTAGGAACACCTGTGCCTCTGACGATGAGGTTGGTGGCCACTAGGGCTGTCAATGGATCCACAAGATCCAGAAACCCGATCCGAGTCCAAAATTTAAGTCAGATTCAGATCAGATTTGTTGACCCGGAATTGTTGTTTTCTCCTGATCCGGGTCGCAGATTTCTGATCCAAAATGGTTGATTCCGGGTCAAAATTTTGGGGCGCCGATGTCCTGATCCAAAGAGGCAAACGCGATGGAGAGGAAGCTGAGGCCGAGGTGGGCGAGGGAGAGGGAGAGCGCCGCAAGGGTGCCCAGGGTGAGGGCGTGAAACCTGAACCGCGATAATCTTCTCCTGGAGCACCTCCACCAGCCCCATGGCGGCCGACGGGGGACGACGGGCGGCGGCGTAGACTGGATCGAGATGCATCTCCGCAGGCCCTCTTCTCATAGACGTATCTCGTAGAAAGTTTGAAACTTATCTTTTAGAAGACTTGCACGAGATCAGAACAGAAAAAATTGCCAATGTTGCCGAAGTCCTCGAAGTAATCGCTACGTCACCATGGCAACGTCGTCCTGGCACCAAGGAAGAAGAGGTTGCCGAGGCCGTCCATCTCCTCGAGAACCCTCACAGTGGTGTCCTCAAACCAGAGCTGGTGGTTGGACGAATACTCTGCTTTCAACCTGCTGGGGCTGCTGATACTGAAGAAGCTCAGTCACGACCACGACAATTGTGGGAAGATTGGCAACACCAGAGGCCTCCTCCCCCGGATCATTGACTTCACCGGCTCCAACGAGCGGCTACTGCGGAGCGAACGGGTGACCGACTCCCAAGTAAGGGCCATCAAGCGGTCGCTGCAGCTAGTGAAACAGCTGGCCAACGCGACAGGCCCAATGGGGGGTAGCTCCGGCGGGAGTTATCGGAGATCGTGTTCACCATCAGCAACATCCGGGAGATCCTGCAGCATGGAGGGAACCACATGATGCTGCAGAAGCTGGGCATGGAGATCCTAACGAACCTGGCGATGGACGATGCCTCCAGGGAGATGATCAGAAGCACAGGAGGGGTCATGGATCATCTTCTCTCCATCTTCCTCAGGCCTGGGGGTCAAACGGAGGTTGAGAACCAGGTGAAAATGGAGGCTGGGGAGGCGGTGGCCATGCTGGCGTTGGACAGCGAGGCCAACTGCGAGAGAATGCTGAGGCTCAGAATGATCGATCGTCTCGTCGGGGCATTGCGGGATCCGGAGCTGTGCGTCCACTCTGCAAGGATCTTGAGGAACCTGTGCACCTACACCGGCGTCGACTGTTACCCTCGCCTCAGGAGAGTCTCTACCGCCACACCGGCGTCGACGGCGGGCAGCTTGCGGGTTGGTGAGAATGGCACTTGAGGTCCTCCCCCTCCTCCTTGGGTGGTGCCTCAGTACGGATGTCGGGGAAGATGGCACGTGCGAGTCCCCGCCGGAGTCGTACACCTCGGTGATAGGGGAGGCGGAGGATGGGTTTTCTGCTTGATGGGACTCCCCAAATGATGCCGCGAAGTTGGTCATGGCGTCGGCCCCTCGCAGGCGGAGGGCGGCGTAGTCGTAGATCCTGGCAGCCTCCTCTGCCGTGTCGTACGTGCCAAGCCAAACGCGTCGCTTCAGTGCCGGGTCCCGGATCTCCGCCGCCCACTTGCCCCATGGCCGCCGCCACACCCCGTGGAACTTCCTGCCCCGAGGAACGGAGACAGCCGCGCCACAACCGCCGGCATGAGCGGCGCGGGGCCTCTCGGGTCGGGTCTCTACGCTGATCTCGTAGACGTATCTCTTCTCTTGGAGCACCTCCGCCCGCCCGTGTTCGCAGCATCCGCTCAAAAAATGTGTCCATCTTCTCTGGGCTCAGCCCAGCCTCATCGTCGCCGGGGGCATGCAGAACCACGTGGTGGAAGGAGAGGATCCAACCCGGATCCAAAAGTTGATTTCGGATCTTAATCCGAATCCGAATCTGAAAATAGACTTAAATTCAGATCTGGATCAGATTCGGATCTTCTGGATTCAGATTCGGATTCGGATTCGGATCTTCAAAGATCTGACCTGGATCCGACCCATTTACACTGCTAGCGGCCACCACCGTGGCTTGGCCCGCTAACTGTGCCTCCACTGGGAACACCTCACTAGGCACCAGCCAGCTTAGTGGCCCCCAAAACCACACAAAGCCGGCAGCGTAGATGCACATCAATAGCAACTCTGTCAGTTCTACGGGTGCAAATGCGTCAGACTTGGATCTTTCGATTCCGATTTTGATAAAATCAGAACAATTAACTTTGAGTCTGTTTCGGTTCTCATATTATCACCGGAATCAAAACTGAAATTGCAACAATAAAACTTATCAGTATGGCAGAACCTTCATCAAACACCAGCGACAGCGCCTACGGCGACGTTGGCGGCACCCTATGGCAGATGTTTATTTTATGTTGTTTTGATTCAATGAACACCAATTTTATTGTAAAAATAAATAATAATAATAATAAAACTTAAAAAAAAAAAAAAAAAAAAAAAACCGGGCCAGGCCAGGCCTGGGTCGGGCCTTACATAATCGTCTTAGGCCGGGCTAGGTTTCTAAAAACCGGGCCTCGCCCCGAGCCGGGCCGGGTCCGGACTGGCCGATTAGAGATCGGGCTGGACCTGGGCCAACGTAGGTCCGGTCCAGGTCCGGCCCATTGCCACCCCTAGCTGTGGTGATCAGTATCTCCATTTTTTAGTTAAATTTTTTTTTTCAAAATAATATTTGTCAACAGCTGTATAGCCGCTGACATATTATGGATATGTCAACAGTTCCAATCCATTTAAATATGTTACATATGTCGTCAGTTTACAACTGTTGATCTATCGAATGTATGTAAGCGACTTTTAACTACTGACATATATATCATATGTCAACGGTTATAGATAGCCGCTGACAAACATAAGTCGACGACCTATTTATCAACAAATATTGAGCCGCTGACATATATATATGTCAACGACTTTTGATCTTTTGTCAATGGTTAGTAGCCGCTAACATATGTCCTTTTCCTTGTAGTGTTTATAATATTTATTACAATAGCAGTTGGTAAGAAAAATTTCCTAATAATATTAACTAGTTAACCTATCTTACTATCGTGCATGAGTATGACGTGCAACATAATATATATATATATATTAGAGTGTTATACAATTATATTTTTTTAAAAACTAAATTTATTACAACTAGTACTAATTTTGGTGGGGACACGTAATCTAATCTTAGGCAATGACAAGGGCTCCAATATTCAATAGGGATAGCCTCCAACAATTGAGATATGAATAAAATAATATGTGTGTTCTTGTCCAATCTCAAAAAGGATGTACCCCAATCTGATAGCTGGTTGTGAGAAATGATATTTTAATTTCCCTCTCCATCGATAAAAATAGCTGTAACCTTCCTCTGGGACACGGTAATAAAAGATGAGAGCCTTTGTGTTTTGTGAATCCTCCGTTGGAAGTGGGTGAGAGGCCCATTGACGTCCCTATGTCTTTTTTTCTTTTCACTGCTATTCTTCCCGCCATCCCACCATGCCCCTTCTTTCCCAAACCCACAGAGCCCTTTCTTTTCTTCTTCCTTCGTCCCCTGCCCTGCGAGCTCCTTAATTATTTCCCTTTCCCCACTCCAATCCAATTCCCACTAGAATCTTCCACACTTGCCCTTATATTTCTTTTTGTTTCTTCCTCCCATCATCAGCTACAACACCCTAGCTGCCCACACACCCAGCAACAGCCACCATCCATTCCCTTGTATCTTCCTCCCTTGCTTGCTTGCCCCTTCCACCCCTCCCGCCCCACCGTAGATAGCCCTTAATTAGCTGCAAACATCTCAACTACAACTTGCCTCGTACCTGTTGATGTTTCTACAATATATAGACATTTTCACAATAGTTGACACTTTCACAAATGTCACCACCATCACAACTGTCAACATATTCATATTTGTTGACACACTTTCATAAAATATCAACAATTTTACAACTATCGAAAATTTTGAAGCTGTCTACAGTATCGATCACCGCCAGCAGTGACCCTCTAATTGTGAATAGGCCTCCGCGACTACATTCACCGTAGAAGGTGAACAAAAAAGCTTTTACTACAGCATGTGCTCACAACAGCGACAGAGTCACCATTTGCTCCCTTTCTAAATTCCCCTCCATTTGTACTTCTCCACCCTCCTCTTTCTCTTTCTACCTCTCATTCATTTAGGTCTGCTCCCCTCTCCGAAATCACCACCGATATGCTTTATTTCTCGGGTCAGTCCTGACTCATCAATGAGGCCACTTCGATGACTTTGATTAGCAGCCCATATACTTGGCTACACTCGTAATAAGAATCTAAATTTTTTATAGATAAAAATAAAAAAAATGAAAAAAAATATTGTGCATAAATGACACTCTATAAATGGGCCATTATCGATATAATATAAAGAAAATAATAAATTACCATTAATGTCAAATACCAGTGTTAATAGGGGTTATAATTAAACAAAAAAGCTTAAATGAATTACCTTTTCAAACTTGGTGAGTCAACCCCTTAAATGAGAAAATCGATTCTCACACTTAACTATAAGACTCTACTCCCTAGCAAGTAGCAAGTTACTAAGAATCGATTATGAGAATTGACTATTTTAATTGAGAAAATCAATTCCAATTTTGGTGACGGGATCGATTGTCATTAATCTTTTCAAGTGACAAGAAACCTTGGCATCAACTCCAGCAGTATGATTTTCTTGCCGCTAGACCTTTTTCTGGCGGCTTGCTCTCTTGTCGTTAGACTCTTGGCGGCATATCTATATGATGTCTGCAGAATTGATTTCTTATGCCAAAAACCATTTTTGGTCGATTGAAATTTATATTTTGGTCATTTGAACAATCCATCGACTGCTTGAAATTATATATTGGTCGATCGATGCCTAGTTCGAAAATTGCTTGTTTTTACCTCAATTTTTAGCAACCCAATATTGTTTACAAACGTACCCTATATACTTAAATGGATATTTGCTTATTTTTCATCCATGAAACAACATATACAATGGGATTAAAGAGGGAGAAAATTAGCTCAATTTGCAATCAATGGCCTTCAATTTGGAAAGAGCCATTTGAAACCTAGCCCTTTTAAGTTTTAAGTACAACCCATAACCCCTTGTGGCTGACCCTAGTATCTTCTGAAGGCTGTTGGGCGTACTAGAGGCTCCTGGGGAGCTAAGGAGTTTGGAAGGACATATACAAAGCATCATCTTCATCCATGAGTCCCCCGCCGTAGGCGTGTTGGACACAGGGGTGGGGTGGGAGCGACCCACTTCGGGTTCGCTCTCGGGGTGGTGTTGGGCTTCTCAGTGGCGGATGCCATTGGACTACAATAAAAAAAAAATCATCTTCATCCACGATCTATTGGCATTCTTTGTTGGCTTTCACTGTTCTTCGTCCCTTCATTAAAACATGATAAAAGGTAGGGATCTTACACAAATAACTTAAATCAACTGTTTTATAGGGCATAAATCATATTCATCTCAAAATCCCCAATTTATATTGATTATATTGCTTGTATTTCTTATCAAAAAGTGTGTTCTGCCCATTCTTGTTTGAATCATGAGTCCCCTCAACTATGAGAACCCATGATCTCTTGCTAATTAATCGTTGTTTCAGGACTAGTGTCGTGTCTAAAAATGTTTAGCTTTGTTTTGGCCAATTTATAGTTACTGTGTTAGCATGTATTATCCAACTTACAAGAAAGAGGTTATTAGGGATGGCTGCAAGCCTTCGACCAATAATCAGAAAGCCATCGCTACTGATGATTAGGGATGGGTACAACCCGTCACTAGACGTCCCTAATAAGTCCATCGCCAAAAGTATTGGGGATGGCTAAGCAACATCCATCCCCAATAACGTTATTGGAGATGGATAAATGTCCATTTAATTGAGATGGATAATACCCCGTCCCAATTAATTATATGGCGATGGGTACAAATTCATCTAAAATGCGTATTAGCGACGGACATAAAGCTGTGTCTTTGATAATATTATTGGAGACAGATAAAATGCCGTCACTAATAATTTATTGGAGATGGATAAGAAGCTGTTGCCAATAGCATTATTAGAGACGGTTTTTGGAGCCGTCTGAATAATATTATTGGAGACAACTATAAAGCCGTCGCCAATAATCTATTAGAGACGGTTTTAAAGCCGTCTCAAAAAAGCATATTAGCGCGGCTTGGAGCCGTCGTGAATAACATTATTGGAGACAAGGAAGAAGTCGTCACCAATAGAGTTATTGGAGACGGTCGCTCACTTCTCCAATGATACTATTGGAGACAGAGTGCAGTCGTCTCCAATGAGGCTATTGAGGACGGCTCCATCCGTCTTTAATAGTATATTTGAGACGGCGAGAGCCGTCCCCAATAGTTTTATAGGAGACGACAAAAGTCATCCCAAAATAGTTTATTAGAGATGGCTGCAGCCGTCCCCAATAGTCTATCACAGATTAAAAAAAATTGTAATAAAAATATTTTTCACAAAGTTACCAATTGTTATAAAAAAACTACATTAACAAACCATTCCAAAATAACTAAAAAACTCTAAATTTAAATGCATTACATGAAAGTTACATACATAAACCATTCACAATCTCTTTCTAAAACAATTATAGTAGTTCAAATTTAAATTCACTACATCACACTCATTTCATTTCTAATGTAGTACATTATAAATCATGATCATAAATGAATAGTCAAGTCTCACTCATCCTCACCAAAATTACCCTCATTGTAACATCGCGCATTTTTCGGATCCTCGTGGATCGTGTGTTTAGCGCTTGTGGTGGCCAATGTGAGGCCAATGTGGCTTGGTGCCGTGTGTGTGTGTGTGTGTTTCTGGGGCTTACTGGGCCGATAGTTGTGGGCTTACAGCACCCTAGATTGCTCAGCCTGTCATCGCGACAGGAAGGTCTGTCGCATTCTTAACGCGACAGAGGTGGCCGTTGAGTTCATGTGCCGCCTTGGTGCGTTGAGCATCTGCATGTGCGCCACGTGTAGCGCTTAGGGCAGCGGGCGTTGGGAAGGTAACGCTGAGGTCCGTCGCGAGGGCATTGGAAGGCGACGCTGAGGTCCATCGCGACCTGGTCGCGACGCCACGATCCGTCGCGTTTCCAACCGCATCATGTTTTTAAGTAACCCTAGCGAAGCAGAACGCACAGGGTTTCTGCTCGGCCAGGGGAGGAGCTGTGTGATTTCAGCTGGGTTTTGGCGTCTTCGGTGTTCTCCTCGCTGCAGAGAGTCCGTGAGAAGCAGGGGAAACACCGAGAGATCATTGCATAACATGTTCTTCGCGAAGGTAGGTGAACTCTTCCGATTTTCAGGGTGTAATCGCATGGATAAGGGTTCTAATCAGTTTAATGTGTTTCTAACAATAGATAGCATGCTTAGGTATTCACAAAAGCATGAAAACGGAGAATTAAGGGTGGTTTGTATTGTGGAAATGGGTGTCATGGAGAGAGCCCGGATTAGGGTTCCCGTGCTAAGGTGACGGACCCTATGTCGCGTTCTGAACGCGACACAGCGATGTGTGTGTTAAGGATCAAGAGGCGACAGGTAAGTTGGTTGCGTTATGGATATGAAGGCGACATGTCG
Organism: Colocasia esculenta; assembly: GCA_014218235.1. Taxonomy (NCBI): domain Eukaryota; kingdom Viridiplantae; phylum Streptophyta; class Magnoliopsida; order Alismatales; family Araceae; genus Colocasia; species Colocasia esculenta. The sequence goes on from CM024756.1 coordinate 2,886,121, forward strand.
TGGCGACGCCTTCTGAAGGCGACCCAATACGCTATCGCGACTTGGCCCGAGAGGCTTTGTTTGTGCATGGTTCACGTATGTGATTATCCGATTATCGTATTAGTATTCTCAGTGTTAGTGAGCAGTGCATTGGCACTTGTGGCGCTCTGGGAAGCGCATGGTTTTCGAGGCTAGCTCACAGGTTACATAGTAGCTAGTAGTTTGCCTATGGACATAGGTTCACACGAGGTAGTGGTGTTCACGTGTTGTGGACCGTCAATACATGAGGTTTTACGTGAGGTTTCACGTGGTTTGTGCGGTGCGCACGTGGTTTCTGTGTGCGTGTCAGGTAGTAGACGCTTACCGTGGTTTACCTTCCAGTTGGGTGCCCCAGGTTCTCTGTGAGCCAGCTGTTAGCTCGGGGCTTTGTCCCTGGTACTTGTGCTGTACCGTCGAGGTCTGTGTCATCTGACCTCGACACCTCACTCCTTAGTTTGAGTTGTATGTCCGGTTGAGGGAAAGACGACAGTGGGACAGTGACTCTTGAGTTTGTTTTTCTTAGTCACTTGTAGCGCGGTCTTAGTTGGGGGTACGGACACCAGTTGTCGACACTGGTCCCCAACTAGTCCTTTTCTAGTGCCTCACTCTAGCGAGCCCAGGCCAGGGTCTCTAGAGGTGCCAGGTATGGGCCTGCGACCGTGTGGTCCGCAGGTGGTGGTGTTTTAGTTGGTCTCCACAGTTGCTTGTCTTTATCATGTGGAGCGGCAGCTGAACCTTTCGTCCGTGGCTGCGAGACTGAGAGGTAGACCTGTGTTAGTTTGTCCGAGTCTGTTGCTGGTGTCGCAACCAGTCTACGTGGCTCGAGTGTGACGGTCTCTACTATAGCTCGTACACATGTTGGAGTTTTTCCGTTTATTTATTACAGTTGTTTTACGCAGTCGGCTAGCGGTGAGTCTGTTTATAGCTTTAATATCCTGTTAGTTGTGCTATGAATTGCTAGCATAGTTTACTACTTTCGATACTCGTGTTTGGTTTGCTCGGTGTTGGGGGAGTTCCCTACTGAGCCAGTGACTAGCGAGGCTCACCCCTACTCCCCACAGGCGAGGGTGAGGAGGAGTTTTCTCTCACCATCGTCCAGTTCGGAGCCGCGACGTAGCAGTGTTGGCCCAGCACCTCCAGCAGTGTAGCTTTTCTTTCTTCAGTTGTACTGTTGTACCTCGGGGTATGCCCTAGGCTTGTGTACTTTCCTTTATTTTAAGTTGGCTATGTAAAACATGTATATTTTAAATGCAATGGTGTGTTCCTTTATGTTTTCACGGACTAGTGTGTGGTATCCCTTGCGAGCTTCAGCCCATTTACGGAGACGGAATCGGGTCAAGCACGTTACTGGTTTAACGGCTTGGACGAGGCTTCCGTCACAGTTGGTATCAGAGAAAGGTCCGTGTGAATATAAAGGAATTAAGAAGTTACATAGCCATATCTTCTTCTAGATACACTGCTGGTAGCTGGCCTTGGTTTTGTAATGACTCGTTGTTTTGCCTATGGTTGGCTTGCTTGTGTGTAGGTAGTTGTAATGGTTGATAGAAGAGACTGGGGTGGTGGAGGAGATGACCCTGAGGAATCGACTCAGTGAATGATAGAATGGATTTGGGAGAGCCTCACCGAAATTCGGATGAGGATGGATCAGCAGGCACCGGTACCACCAGTGACCGAAGAGGCGGTACCTGTGGCCCCAGTTCCACCACCGCCAGGGTGGAGGTACCTTTTGTTGCACCAATACCACCATCACCACCCGTGATTGCGGCAGAAGAGCTAGTGGTGCAAGTTGAAAGGTTTTTGAGGTTGCAGCCGCCCACTTATACAGCCGAATCCAGACACAACAAGCACTGGATTCATGAGATCTAAGGGTCTTGTGACCATGAGGTGTCTGGTAGCGGACAAAGTTGTGTTGGCTACTTTTCAGTTGAGGGGATTTGCGCAGGATTGGTGGCGTCTGAAGATGCAGACCACCTTTGCAGGCAGAATAGAGGGTGCTATTACTTGGCCTGAATTTCTTGAAGTATTTAATGATACATCTTTCCTCTTTAACTGCAGTAGGCAAAAGGAGCAGTTCAGGACATTGCAGCAAGGTGGGACTTCGGTTCTGGAATATCAGATGTGGTTCATGGCACTGAGCAGGTATGCACCCTAGTTTGTCACGTATAATGCTATGATGGTTGAATATTTTATCCGTGGTTTGAGGCCAGAATTGTCGACTGCATAATACCATTAATGTGTAGAACAGTTGAAGAAGCAGCTCAGAAGAGCAGCCACTCTTGAGAAGAGCAGTTCAGACTCGTCAGGTGGGCGAGTCAGGTTCTGGTAGTTTCTGGCTACCCCACCAGTCAGCGGTGTGAGTAAGGGTAAGCATCAACAGGACCTTCCTCATCTGGTTTGGTAAGTGGGGCCAGAAATTAAAGCAGGCATTTAAAGGTAAAGAAGAGGATGGGGAGGTCGTCAGCAAGTTCAGCAGGGTCGTGGTAAGCCAGAGGTGGAGGAATCGCAGCAAAGTACTGCTAGGCAGCCTATCTTTCCACCAGGCTATAGGTGTTTTTAACTGCAATCAGTCAGGCATTTGATCAGTATGTCCCTATCCGAGGAATATGGTTATGGTAGAGGTTTTCAGCAGCCGCAGCAGTCTCAGCAGCCACTGGCAGGTCGTGGCAGAGGAGCACCACAGGAGAGAGGTAGGGCCGGTTATGGCTATCACCCGTGCCCAGCGGAGGCATCGAATATGATAGAAGGTACTATCCCCATTTATGAATATTCAGCAAAAGTTTTATTTGACTCAGGTGCCTCACATTCATTTATTTCTGAAGAATTCCTGGATAGTATGGCTCATCCTTTGGAAGAAAAATCATGTGAATTAGTAGTGGAGGTTCCATCTGGTGAGTTTTTGCTTACCTCGTGTTATATAGATGAGGCTCCAGTTGTGTTTGATGGGAACCAGATGCCAGGTCGGTTATATGCTTTATAGTTGACCGATTATGATATTATTTTGGGTATGGATTGGCTTGAGACCTATGGAGCTATGCTAGATTACAGAAAGAAAAGGATCAGGTTTTATCACCCCAATGGTTTCTGTATTTGAATATCAAGGTATGCCTTTTTGTGCTTCTAAGTTTATAATTTCTGAAATTAGAACTAGAAGATTGATTAATGTGCTGTGCGTGGCTTACTTAGCTTCTATAAGTTTTGATAGAAACTAGTAAGTCATTGAGGCAGTTCCCATGGTTAGGGATTTGCAGATGTGTTTCCAGATGAGTTGCCTAGTTTAGCTCCACACAGAGAGGTGGACTTTACTGTTGACTTTTGCCGGGTACCATGCCGATTTCTAAAGCACCCTATCGGATGGCACCGCAGAGCTCAAAGAGTTGAAGAAGCAATTGGAAGAATTGCTAGAAAAATGGTTTATTAGGCCGAGTCACTCCCCGTGGGGAGCACCATGTTTATTTGTGAAAAAGAAGGATGGAATTTTCGAATGTGTATTGACTATAGAAAGTTGAATGATGTGACCATTAAGAATAAGTACCGGTTGCCAAGAATAGATGATTTGTTTGACCAGTTGCAATCAGTCAAGGTGTTTTCTAAAATTGACTTGAGGTCAGGGTACCATCAATTAAGAATCAGAGAGGAGGATATAGATAAAACAGCTTTCAGGACTAGATATGGTCACTATGATTTGTGGTATGCCGTTTGGGCTGACCAATTCTCCTGCAACTTTCATGGATCTGATGACAGAATTTTTCATCCGTATTTGGACCAATTCATTGTGGTCTTTATAGATGATATTCTGATTTATTCAGCTTCTGAAGAGGGCATCTGCTCATTTGAGGTTTACTCTTCAGTTATTAAGAGATAATCAGTTGTTTGTTAAATTTAGTAAGTGTGAGTTCTGGTTAAAGGAAATTCAATTTTTGGGTCATGTCATCTCGTCAGATGGAGTGGCAGTCGATCCAAGTAAGGTAGAAGCTATAATGAAGTGGGAAGTGCCTAATCAATTACAGAGATTAGAAGTTTCTTGGGCTGGCAGGCTATTATAGGCGCTTCATACAAGATTTTTCTAAGATTGCGGCACCCATGACTAGACTGACTAGGAAGGTGTGCCATTTGTGTGGTCCGGGGAGTGTCAGAGAAGTTTTATGGAATTAAGAAAGGCGTACTACAGCACCAATATTGACACTACCGCAGAAAGTGGTGGATTGTTGTGTATACAGATGCATCTAGAAGTGGGCCAGGCCAGTGTTAATGCAGCATAGCAAAGTGATAGCCTATGCGTCTAGGCAATTGAAGCCAGCAGAAGAAAATTATCCCACCCATGATTTAGAATTGGCAGCAGTTGTGTTTTGCTTTGAAATGTGGAGGCATTATTTGTATGGCGAAAGATTTGAAATTTTACAAATCATAAAAGTTTAAAGTATATCTTCTCTCAGAAGGATTTAAATCTTCGCCAACGTAGATGGATGGAATATTTGAAGATTATGATTTTAGTTTGGCTTACCATCTGGGTAAGGCCAGTTGTTTGCTGATGCCTTAAGTAGGAAGGCTTATGTAAGTCATATGATGATTAAAGGAAGTTGTATGAGGAGATAGCAGAAAACTCCTTGTACGTGCCAAGTAGTCAGCGCAGCAGTACTATCCAGTAGTACTATAGTAGCCGTCTTTGTATTGGCAGATTGTTGAAGCTCAGAAAGCAGATGTAAATTTAGCTAAATTTGTGAAAATGGATGGGTTACCCTTGATGATAATTGTGTGGTTAGGCTCAGAGGCAGGTTATTTGTACCAACAGAAAGAGAAGTGAAGCAAAAGGTGTTAGAAGAATGTCATAAATCCCGTACACTATCCATCCAGGCAGTACTAAGATGTACCAGGATCTGAGAAAGCATTTCTTGTGGCCTCATATGAAAAGGAAATAGCTGAATTTGTTTCAAGATGTGTTGTGTGTCAGCAATTAAGGCAGAGCATCAGAAACCTGGAGGTCTATTGCAACCGTTACCCATTCTGTAGTGGAAATGGGATGATATTGCTATGGACTTTTGGCAGGCCTACCGAGAACAGTATCAGGTCATAATGGAATATGGTGTTTGTGTATAGACTAACTAAAGTGTGCAGATTAGTGCCAGTAAGTATGTCTTGGCCAGTGGATAAATTAGCAAAAGTGTATGCTGATAGAATTATTCCACTTCATGGTGTTCCGAAGTCAATGTATCTGATAGAGATCCCGATTTACTTCAGGTTTTTGGAGAGCTGCAGAGAGTTATAGGCACTGAGTTAAGGTTCAGCTCAGCTTATCACCCATAGACGGATGGTCAAACAGAGAGGACTATCCAGACATTGAAGATATATTGCGAGCTTGTTGTTTAGTTTGAGGTGGTAGCTGGGAGCATCATTTGGTATGGTGGAATTTGCTTATAATAATAGTTACAATACCAGCCTTGGGATGGCACCGTATGAAGCTTTATATGGAAGACCATGTAGAACACCTTTAAATTGCATGAAGTAGGAGAGAGGCAATTAGTGGCCCTGAGTTAGTTCAGCAAACTACAGAGTTAGTAAAGTTTATTAAGGAAAAATTGCAAACAGCTCAGAGTAGGCAGAAAAGTTATGCTGATAATCGGAGATGGCCGCTTCAATTTGAAGTTGGAGATTATGTTTTTCTGAAAATTTGTCCTAGCAAGGTATTGTTAGATTCAGTAAGAGGGAAAGCTGAGTCCGAGATATGTGCGACCCTTCCAGGTGTTGGAAAGAATTGGGGAGACAGCGTATAGACTGGATTTGCCAGCAGATTTTGCAGATGTTCATGATATCTTTCATGTCTCCATGTTAAGAAGTTTATTGAGGACCCAGCGCAAATATCAGTTTATCAAGAAGTGATTTGAGACCAACATGTCCATGCCAGAATATCCGGTACAAATTACTGGTCGCAAGACGAAAAGCTACGAAATAAGAAATTGAGCTAGTTAAAGTCAGATGGGAGAATAGGCTAGGTGGTGAGGATACCTGGGAGTTAGCCAATGAAATGGCTAAAGGGTATCCCTACTTGTTTGAGTAATGTTTTAAATCTTTTTGATGATAGTATTTGTAAATGTTTGAGTACATTATGTGTGTGAAATTAGTTATATAATTTCGAGGTCGAAATTTCTTTTTAGATGATAGTAATGTAACGTCGCGCATTTTTCTGATCCTCGTGGATCGTGTGTTTAGCGCTTGTGGTGGCCAATGTGGCTTGTGTGCCGTGTGTCTGTGTGTGTTTCTGGGGCTTACTGGCCGACAGTTTTAGGCTTACAGCACCCTAGATTTTTAGCCTGTCATCGCGACAGGAAGGTCTGTCGCATTCATAATGCGACAGGTGGCCGTCGCGTTCATGTGGCTGCCTTGGTGCGTTGAGCGTCTACATGTGCGCCACGTGTAGCGCTCAGGCAGCGGCGTTGGGAAGGCGACGCTGAGGTCCGTCGCGACTTGTCGGACGCCACGATCCGTCGCGTTTCGAACCACAACAGTTTTTAAGTAACCCCAGCCAAGCAGAACGCACAGGGTTTCTGCTCGGCCAGGGGGACGAGCTGTGGCAATTTCAGCTAGGTTTTGGCATCTTCGGTGTGTCCTCGTTGCAGGGAGTCTGTGAGAAGCAGGGGGAAACACTGGGAGATCGCTGCATAACGCGTTATTCATGAAGGTAGGTGAAGTCTTCCGGTTTTCAGGGTGTAAATCGCATGGGATAAGGGTTCTAATCAGTTTAATGTATTTCTAACAATATATAGCATGCTTAGGTATTCACAAAAGCATGAAAACAAAGAATTAAGGGTGGTTTGTATTGTGGAAATGGGCTATCATGGAGAGAGCCTGGATTAGGGTTCCCGCCTGGTAAGGCGACGGGACCCTATGTCGTGTTCTGAACGCGACACAGCGATGTGTCACGTTAAGGATCAAGAGGCGACAGGTAAGTAGGTCGCGTTATGGATATGAAGGTGACATGTCGTGGCGACGCCTTCTAAAGGTGACCCCATAGGCGTCGCGACTTGGTCCGAGAGGCTCTGTTTGTGCATAGTTCACGTATGTGATTATCTGATTATCGGTATCAGTATGCTCAGTGTTAGTGAGCAGTGCATTGGCACTTGTGGCGCTCTGGGAAGCGCGTGTTTTGAGGCTAGCTCACAGGTTACATAGCTAGCTAGTAGTTTGCCAGTGGACATAGGGTTCACACGGGCAGGTGGTGTTCAAGTGTTGTGGATCGTCAGTACACGAGGTTTACGTGAGGTTTCACGTGGTTTTGTGGTGCGCACGTGGTTTCTGTGTGCGTGTCAGGTAGTAGACGCCTACCGTGGTTACCTCTCCAGTTGGGTGCCCCAGGTTCTCTGTGAGCCAGGCTGTTAGCTCGGGGCTTTGTCCCGTACTTGTGCTGTAACCGTCGAAGTCTGTGTCCTCTGACCTAGACACCCTCACTCCTTAGTTTGAGTTGTACGTCTGTAGAAATGGAATTTAATTCCTTAAATCTTTTTAAATTAAAATTTAAATTCTCTTAATTCTCATGGATGAATGCGTATTGCTAACCCAAGTCCCGCCGAACGCTACACGAGCGACGGTGACGGGAGATGAATCGGCATTCGCATAGCGCGGGCATGCCAGTCACCATGGTGACAACAAAGTGTTCTCTGCCTCCGAGGCCGGAGGGCTTTGGGTTATTGTGCACACCGTTGGACTTCGTCAACGACCGTGAAGTGTCGGGTCCTGGACAAAATCCCGCCGTTGCCTAGACGCAACGACGTTAATTACATCCCTCTGAGAGGGAAAACCCTTGATTAATGACCAGATTTAGAAAGCCTCATGACCTGTATCGGAGACATCCGATAGAGGTGCGAAACGCAATTTAAATTAGAGCCAAGGCACTATTAAGCGAAACGAACGCCTACTTGGACTCATTTGATCTCTTACTTGGTCGACTACCGAATCTCTTTGCCTATTGACTCATTTGCTTCTTTTATCATGGAAAACTTCAATTTGATCCATTGGGTCTATTTAAGAAACACAAACCAGGAAATGATCTATTTGGTCATTTGTTGAAAACAACTTCAATTGGGTCTTTTGTCTGAAAACAATTTCGATTTAGGTCCTCATACCCCTTTGTTTTAGTTAAGCATGAAATGATCTTTTACTTACTTGGAAAAACTTGATTTGATCATTCATTCTTTTGTAAAACATGAGACGATCTTTGTCATTCAGAAAAAGGATGAATTTGGTGTTTTGGTCCTTTGTGAACATGAGATGATCTCTTGCCTTTTAACCTCTTGAAAGAGGGTTTAATTTGATCTTATGCTTCTTTCTTTGAGACATTTAAAACATAGGGTGGTTGATTTGCCTTTTTTGGTTCTTTTATCATAAAAAAAAACTTCAATTTGTTATTTGGTTCTTTTGAGGCTTTTAAAATAGGGTCTTGTTCACGATTTGGCGCTGCTCGACTGTTTGGTGGTCATTTGGCAGAGGGGGCGCACAGCCTCGATTCGGCGTGGCCTGCTGAGAATAGAACTGAGTCAGCAGGGACAGAACTGAATCGGCGAACGGTCCAGACTAGTAAAACGAGGTCAAACCGGTGCAACCCCACTGAGTCAATTGACCCTTGGTGATCTCTTTTAGGAGTCTCGCGCCGATTCAACCTTCGTGGAGGAAATTCGGCAGTATTTCCCCTTATCATGCTCGATAAGGGGAAAGCACGGTATGCATCCACCGTACACGGAGATGGCACCAAAGGAAGGAGTGTATGCCGAAGGACGACATAGCTCTAATGGCACATGACGTCAGTCCCCAAGGCACGCTAGTGGAGATCCGGACAGTGTCATGACCACGCAAACCCACGGGGCGGATAAACAACATATAAACTCACCCGTCCGGACATGGACATTGCATTGTCCAATCCGGGGGTACGGATAAGTCTCACATCGATCTATTTGGCCGTTTACTTGGTTGATGCCATAATGAGCAATGATCTTGCTCACGTAACTTCACCAAACTGGAGTCACTAGCCACTGAATCGGTGCAGCCTTCCCCAGTCCAGCAGACCAAGCCAGGACCAGTTCTGGACTGACCGAATCGGTGCAGCGGCTCCTGCTCAAACAGTAGCAGACATGGTTTGAATTGGTCATGCTCATGGCCATGAGCAATTTCTGGGCCTAAAGTGGGGTCTTTTGAGCTTGCTACATGAAGGGGCTAAGCAAGAAGGCATGAGCATCACCTGCTCAACCTCTTCACTAGCGCAATGGGCACATATTAACCCAAGGGAGACTCTTATGGGACTGTTAGAACAGTGATGAAATGCACATCAAAGGGCTGGAAAATAGTGAAATAAATCATCCATTGAGAGGGGCGAACAATGGTCTATTGGGCTCTTAGTGGCTCTCTTGGGGATGGTTGCTAAGCAAGAAGGCATGAGCATTACTTGCTCAACCCCTTGCCTAGCACAATGAGCATATATTAACCCAAGGGGGACTCTTAATGGGCTGTTTGAGCAGTGGGAAAACAGTCCTTTGAAGGGCTAAAATAGTGGGAAACGTGGCCGGTTAAAGGGAGAAAAAAGGCATGATGTGCATGCATTGAATAAGAGATGGGGTTCTATACCCCCATGACCTCATTTATTGAGGTATGGAGGGCATAAAGAGGCCTCATGTAGGGTGCTAAAGGGGGAAGGAACATTCCTCTACCAAGAGGAAATCCCCATCCCGTAACCCCTTTTGCTTGGAAAAAAGGTAAACAAAGCCTAAAACCAAAGGAGATGGTGGAGAGAGGACAATCCATAAATGCACAAGCACAGGCCATTCACATCAAATAAGAAAGAGGGATGAAAGAAGTACAAAGAAAATGGGAAGAAGAAGACTTCAACGTAACCCACTCTTCTCTTTTTTCTTCTCTTTGATGGGACAAGACAAGGCACAAGGAGGGAGAAGACCCACTCTCTCTCTTTTCACTCTTCTCTTTCTCTCTTCACCTTTTCTCTTTCTCTTCTTGGCTCTTCTTCTCTTGCTTCCCCTTTGTAGGTTGCTCATGGTGGAACTCCTTCTTGGCTGCCTTGGAGAAGAACGTAGGAGCTCCTTCTCTTTTTTTCTGCTGCTGGTTTCTTGCTTCAGAAGAATCCCTTCAGCCTTCTCTTGGTCTCTTCACGTAACAACCCCCTCCTTGGCCCCCACTTTCTTCCAAAGCCTTCTAGAAGAGAGCCTTCCAAAACCTGCCCCAACCACCCACCTGGCCCAGCTGCGCAGCAGGCAACTTTTTGCCAAAAATGGAGCTCCCTTTTGGGAGGTCTTATAATAGCTTGTCCTCACCTCCCTTTTATGGGATGGGATAAGGCTGTTTCCTCATGGCCTTTGGGCCTCTTTAGTGGGCCTTTTTTGTTTAATTTCTGCTTAGCCCCCCAAAGGCTTGGAGGAGGAACCAGCGGTGTGGGAGATGGGCCGGCGGTATGGGGGCCCATTAGCGATTTTTGGGGTGTCCACAAATGTCCCCCACCCATGGTGGTGCGAGAGGGCACGCAAGCGACATCCGCGGTGCATTTTGGTCTTTCGACTGTTGACACTAACACCGACAGGTCTTTGACTTGTTGCCGGGCTAGTGGTCAAGTGATCTATTTGTAGTCTCTTGCTTCCGTTCGGTGATATGATCCACGGATGACGGATTCGCGTTGCTCTTGATGGGAAATTTGGGGATGGTTCCCCCATTTCCATTTTTATTTAGGGTGGTCGCCCCATTTCTGTTCCTTTTGGATTGCCGCGGCTTGATCAAGTTCCTGCGATTCGGCGCGGTCGATACAACGCAGATAGTGCATGGCGATTCGGCGCGACCTTTGATTGGCGGGAAACGTCAGTTCGGCGCAGCCTGCGTCATCTGGCGGAGCCCTCAAGTGAGCACGGTTCGCAAAACGCCTGGGAGCGCTAATCGGCGGTTCGCGATTCCCGAGCCCCCCCCCTCTTTTCAATTCTCCTCAAAGGCGTGCGACCGCCCTTCTCTCTTCTTTCTCTTTCTTCACCCTAGGGCGCGGACCTCTTTCTCTCCCTTCTTCGAATTTTCCCACTTCTCCCCTCTTCATCTTTTCCACTTCTCCCCCTTTTCCGGCAGCAGGACGAGGCACAGCGGCGACGGCCAACGGAGGCAGCGGTGAGCGAGCGGACACGTCGGCGGCGACCAAGCGACTGCGGCGGCGGCGACACACCGAGAAGCAGGCGCGCCGGTGCTGAGCGCTGCGGTGGGGTTTCTTCCATGGTGAGGACCATCGCGACACCGGGGGGCGTGGTGAGGGCGGCGACGAGCAAAGGCGCCAGTCGCGGGGAGCACTGCGGCCGGGTGCTTTCAGCGGCGCGCACCATCGGCGACCAGTGTGGCTGCTGCGGTGGGGCGAGGGTGACTCGTCGTCCCTGAGAAGCGCGGCAGTGGACGGCCTCCGACGCGAGCATGGGGCGGCTTTAGGGTATCGGAGGCATGTGCGACGGCGGCTCCTTCCCCCGTTTGAGGCGGCGAGGGTAGGACGCAGGCAGATGTCGCCCCTCTTAGGGGCCTTCCTTTTTTGCTTGTCTTCTTTTTGTTTGCGTTTCCCTTTGCGTCCCGTTGTAGCGCCAGTGAGGAGCCATGGCGCAGGCTATTGCTCCGACTGGGAATCGGGAAGATGGGGGGGGGTCGGCGGGGCTTGCGTGCCCTCTTTTTTTATTATATTTTTTGCATGGATGAACAGGGCCAATGGGATTTGCAGGGGACCAGGTAGGCCATGGAGTGCGCCTTTGGGCCATGGGGCCTGTTTGTACCAAAAACGCATGTATTTGTGTGGGGTCCACTGGGATCTTCCCCCAACCAAAAGTAGTGGGGATGGTTCAGTAGGTCCTATGGTCGCTAGCTGCCGGGGACTGCGAGGGGAATACCCCCAGTCCGAGGTCTCGCCACTTTTGCCTTTTGTTTGTGAGGCCCACTTCAAATCGGCGGGGCTTCCATTGGTGCGGTCCTTGTCTGCTCATTACCGCTCTAAATGGCGGGTCTAATTAGGAACGACTCCCGACTCGCACGTTATCAGAGAATAGCGGCGATCTTAGGCAACTTTAGTAGGGCCCGGAGCCATTAGAACGGGGAGGACACGTTAGGTCCCAGGTCTTTTAATTCTCACTTTTGTTGGCGGGGGCCCAGTTTAGATCGGCGGGGGTCCCGTTGTCGTTCCCTTTTTTCACACCACATCTTAAACGGCAGGTCTTTTGACTGCGGCCAGGCACGGGCCGCTTCATCCCTCGTTGGCTAGTCCTCGGGGTAACAGCGGTTTCCGGAGAGCTATTCGACATGGTTGCATGTCTCTGTTTGGGGCCATCTCGCGTTAGTGCGTGGACGAGTACCCGCTGAACCCCCCCACTTGCACGTGTGACAAGGGGAGATGCTGCCAAAATTTTATCCATTTGTGCGTCTATTCGACCTGCTAATGCGGCTTTGACAATTTTGTAGGAACTATAGCCTCTAGATCTTCTTCTAGCAGCGCGGATTCTCCGAAGAACGCGCCGCTTGTGCCGTGGCCGACTTTTTGAGGCTGACATTGGGCTATGAGAGGATTGCTATGCTAGCAGAGTCTTCGGACGACGAAGCTGACATAATGGTTGAGTCAAGACTTGACATCAACTCGACGCCGCCTACTTTCGCTCGCGATGGGGATTATAGAGTTGACCACCCCAAGGACAAGCACCTATTGCCGTCTTCATTCTTATGCCTCGGGTGGCAAGAATGATTCTTTATTTACTCAAGAGGTGGAGGCAGCCATTCTGATAGAAAGGGACGCCTGGCCAGTTGCGTTCCCCGCTCTGAGCCATCTACCAGATCGGCGAGCCCCGGCGACGAGCTTCTGTTTTGGGTCTGGGAGATTTGAAGCCTGCGAATAACAAACTTACACGTGCTCCCACTTTCGTCCCCGCAAGGTGGGACAACTCATTGGGCCATGTGAACAGAGAGCGGTCGTCTATTGGGCTGTTCCTCTGCCCAACGAAGTGGGGCTACAGAGACGAACCCTTTTTGCTGGACTGTTTAGCAATTCGCTTCAAGCACCAGTTGGCGGCGGGTTGGTTTGGAGATCTACGGGCGACAGATGCCCATCATTTTCGCACTTTTGTCGTGGAAGCTGCTGACTTTGTGCTCCACCACTACGCACCGCTCTTGGTGACTACAGGGTCTACCATAGTGTGTTTGCAGCCCGCTATCGGTACCCTCTGTCCAAGGGTCTTTGCTGTGGACTGACAGAGGTCTTCGTCCCATAATTCAACACGCTTTATACGGCTGGGGGGAGACGTCACTTGATTTGTGGAGCCTATATCAATTAACCGGTCTGCCTATTGATGGAGAACCCTACGAAGAGGTGTGTCTCCCAGACATTATGAAAGATAGAACCGACAGGGAGCAGCAATATTGCATGGGGTACTCGTACAGGTACCTTATGAAAGTTTATCGCCAGCTCAGTCTCACCCGCAACACCGGCCGAGCCAAGGACAAGAGGGAGCGAAGCAAGGTCAGCATGCACATATGGCTGACTAATTTCTTCTCGACCAAGCAGCGTTACGAAGATTTTGCTTGCGCCGGTGGGCTTGCTGCCAAGAAGAACCCGGGCCGCCAGAAGGTGACCCTCCCCACCTCTCTTTTGAAGGGCCGTCTCTCAGGTCCGAACTGTGAGTTCTCATTTTCATGATCATTTAATGTGCATGCTAATCTAACAAGTCACAAGTGTGTTTTTGATGATAATCATTTCATGGACAAAATTTATGATGAAAACATGGTGAAAATGATTCATGAATGCGAATAGAACAAACACTTCATTTGAGCATATTTATATGTCACTATGTCTCACTAACTATGTTCATTATTTTAGGTGAGATGTCAAGCAAGACATGTACAAAGAACAAGGTTCAAATGATGAAGATATACATGAAAAGCAAGTACCTGTCGACAGCAGGAAAGATCCCTGTCGACAGCTACACAAGCCAGAAGGCCAATCTTCAATACAGATGTGCCTGTCGACAGCACCCCAGTTACTTGTCGACAGGAAGAGGCTCCCAGAACCCCCTAGTCTTTTGTCTGCCTGTGCCTATCGACAGCACCCAGTCGCTTGTCGACAGCAACTGCCTTCCAGGCCCTTTGAGTCTTCTGCTTGCTTGCGCCTGTCGACAGGAGCACCCAGTGCTGTCGACAGATGGAGAGAATCTTCAAATACGGAAAGTCTTCAAGTTGCCATAGATGGTGTTCCCATACCATGACTCTCCATATGTAAACACCTCTATTAAGCATCTTTTTGAAGACAATCACGTACACAAGCAGCCTCCTTCAAAGAACCCTAAAGAGCTCTCCAGAAAACCTCTGTTCTGCTGCTCTGCTTCAACCTACCGCCCAGAACCAAGAACAAAAGTCTTTTGAAGCGGAAGGTGAAGTCTGAACGTCTTGGATTCAAGCATCTACATCAACATCTGATCTCATAGTCAAAGCTTGAACTCCTGGAGGACGTTCAGAGGAAGAGTTTGCTTATTGGATTTGTTCTTCAACTCTCAAACTCTTCCCTATTCTTTCTATTCCATACTTGTGTGTGTGTGTGGTGTTTCAAGCTGTTGTTGTGCTTGATACATGTGTGTGTGTGTTAATCTGATCGTGGGTTCACATCAGATAAACACGTGTGTGAGTTGTAGTTCGTGAACTAGCTCATAAGCAGGAGATTCTGTGTGTGTGGTGTGGCCCGTGGATGTAGGATACACGAGTTGTGTACTCCAACCACGTAAAATCTACGTGTCTCGTGGTTTGCACGAATTTGCGTTAGATGTTTGGTAGGCACGACACATTTATACACGTTTGATTACTTGCTTATTCATCTGTTAATCACTTACACACATCCATACATAGTCCGATCATTGCCAACACTTCAATTGTCTGTGCTATTGCAAAAAGAGGGCGTTAAGCTTTTAAATTGTCCGTAATCTATTCAACCCCCCTTCTAGATTACCATTTAGGGAATTCCGCATCTCTTCACGAACCCCATTGGTGCTGACCCGCAGACCCACTGTGCGGCCTATTTGGCTTACTGGCTTTGCTCTTTTGCTTTGCCCGTGGGCGATGACTCCATCCTCCGCCCCGACGTCATTTACCCAGCCTGTCAGATGGCTTAGGGTATAAAGTTGTCCTTATGTCCTGCAGCACTCTGCTTGATATATCGATCCCTCGGCGACTTGTGCCGCCGTTCAGTTCCGCGACAACACCGCGTGATAGGGCCCTGGCATTTTCTCAGTGCTTGGGCCTGTGGTCTGTTTCCGGAGTTTGCTCCGAGGTCTCTTCAGTCTCCCCAGCTGTTTCCAAGGATGCTGGAATTCGCCAGTGCGGAGCACATTGTATCTCCAAGCAACTGTTTGAAATTAGGGGTAAGCTGACAAGCATCCCGACTAACTCTCTCGGCACCATTTATTTTTGGCACTTGGCCAGCCACAGCAGCCCACTGGTCAACCGCTATCGGGAATGCTCCGACAATGTGATTGAAGAGTATGTGCACCCGATCAGCCATCAAAAGTTGCCTAGGTCCGTATTGGAGTCGGAGCTCAGGATTGGGCCTTATCCATCCGGCCCAGTGTGTTGACGTTCCGGCGGGGGAGCGTCGTCTATTTGGAACCTTATTACCCATTTCGTTTCAGCAGAAATTTTGGGTATGATCAACATATTCCCCCATCGTCGGCCAATTTTGACTTGTCTGGCTGAGCTGTGGGGGGATCACATCTTTTGGAGCAGGCGCGCAAATGGTGGGACTTTTTCCACCGCTTTGATTCAGCAACTTTTTGAGTACCCATGCCCGGCCATACTCCCTGGGTTACGCCCGAATACATCAAGTGGTGGAACGCCCGGACCAGCTTTTGTAGGGCGTGCAAGATTGACTATTGGGATGCTGCCGAGCGAAAGATCTTGCAATTGCAACCAAAACTTGCTCTTGACATTGATCCAGACCATTTACTGGGCCTAAAATCTGGCGACCAGAAAGCTGTCGACCAGTACCTGAAGGTCAGACAAACTGCAAGGAAGGAGGTTGCTCCCCCTTCGTTGATTATGCCCAAGGTGGCAAAAGATACTTTCCCCGCAACCCTCTTGCAACTCTGCAACATTAGCTCCGAACGGCTGGCCGTGGCGCAGCCATGGCCCGTTGAGGAGGATGCTCCAACCATTGTACTCTAGCGTGGGGAAGTGGACACGACCTATCCATACCGTGCACCACCGATACAGGGGGACCAAGGCTATGCTCGCTATGAATACACGTCATGGCTGTTTGTGTTGCTGCATGTCCATAACTTGACCGTGGAGGCGGATCATGAAATGATTTTGGAACAAGAGCTTCACGTGTCCTTTCAGTACGCATATGGATGGGGCAAGGACTACCTCAGCCTATACTACTTCTTGTCTTCGATCCGCCAGGACGATTTGGCTATCTTTGCTGAGGACTGCTGTAGAATTAATGATGTATTGGCTGATCCGAGAGGCTGCTTCCTGGCCAAGCAGACCGCACACACCTTCTGCCCCTCAGCCGGTTCTATACAGCATAGCAGGTTCATTTCCTTCTCTTGAAATTTATGGTCTGTCGCTCTTTCTCTTTTTCTTTCATGCATATGCTTCTTTAATCCCTTCTCCCTTCCCTCTTCTTTAGACCCTTCTGCGAGGGACCAAGGCGAAGGTGTCACGGGCTCATTATGAAGGTAAAGAAGCCAGTCTATTTTGCGGAGGAAAAGATCCGTTGTAAACCTCTGACGGAGAAGCTACCAGTAAAAAGGTCCAGTGTAGCGGCCAGCGTTGCCAGAGCCAGAAGGACTTCGAAAAAAGAGGGAGGCATCCCTTCAACGCCAGTCTCCGCTGAGGGCCCGCCAATTCCTTCATTCGAGGAGTTTTGTAGCTAGCACGAAGATGTTGCCCCTTCAGGTGCCAATGGCTTCCCCCCGCATATACATATTTTCGCTTTTGAGATTGTCCATTCACCTTGCTTATTTTGCCGATGGGCTGCAGATAATGTCCCACCGACAGCGGATCCTCCTATCATGGGGCAAGACCCATTGGTGCCAGTAGCCGCACCGTCTGATGCACCCTCCCTTTCACTGGCAGGTTAGGGTTGCGATATAGCCTCATTCGTGTGACGGCTATTGAAATGTGCCTTGTTTTCTGTTCCTTAATGCCCATTTGTCATGCTTTGCCAGATACAGCTGTTGACCATCCCGCCGCTCGGGCCGCGGGCAAACGTCCGGCCACAAAAGCTATAGCTCGGAGGATCAAGAAGCCCTCTGGTCCTTCCAGAGTGAGACAACATGCTGCCGGTAAGATAGCCCTCATGAAGATCCGCCAAGGCGGCCGGGCTGTTCCGGCGGAGGAGTCGCAAAGCCCCGTTGCCATTTCCTCAGATGACTCTTCGGATGATGACACAGTTTATGGCTCCCCTTCCCCAAGTGCAAGTTTCTCTGACGAGGGAGTTTTTTTAAAGAGTGGAAAAGGGAGAGAATCTCAGCCCTTGATGGGATCGCTGGGGATTCCACCAGTAGTGGAGAGAAATCCCCTGTGGTCACCTCTAAGCTGGACACCTCCACTTCTCCCGAGCATGTGTTTGTGAGTACTTTCGCCTGTACTTTAAGACGTAGGCTTCTATACATGAAAGACTCAGGGCATCTGTTTCTGATTTCTTCTCTTTTCTTGTAGGACTTCGAGGGAGACTGAGACGTCAATACCCCCGAGTCTTCGCCGACAGTGGGCGTAGACCCTCCGACCATTGGAGACCAGATCAGATCGGCCGCCAATTGATAATGTACTAGACATGGTTGAGGAACCCGCCCTTGGGGCCGACGTGAATCTACCTTCGTTCCTTCCGGCGACACTCCCAGCTCCCCTCGGACGCCAGCCATTCAGCTTGCCAGCACTGCTATTGATAAGGAGGTGGCTATTCTTGAGCAGCGGCAACTCCTGCCGCCTCTGGTGGGGCTCTTGGCGTCTCTTCGGTTGGTGCTAGCCTCTCCTCAGCCGAGCTCCCCTCCTGCTCTAACGAGGTGGATGCGAGCCTGAGGGCGGACGTGGACGCCCAGGTGGATTTCCAAGTTCCGGCCGTTGTATCCCCCAAAGACATTTGCTTATCCGACGCCATGGTTCAGCAGCAGCTATCTGCGTTACGTTTGATGGTGCGACAGAACCCAAACTCCCCTATGAGAGGGTAAAGTCTGTTGCAGACCAGATGACGGGGGTTCTGGTCATTATACGGTGCTCATTGACTGATTGGGCAAACACGGTCACTCTGCTGCTCAAACGTTTGAAGCGGCACGATTATCTTCAGCGCGAATTGCCCGATCAGTTGGCCGCTCTGGAGGTGCAGCAGTCAGATTGCGAGGCGGTGTTGAATCCCCTGCGATGATCTAGAACATCGTCATCTCTTGTCGAGGGCTATGATGAAGAGACCGCGATCTTAGATTCTAGAATATCTGACCTGCAAGCCGAGCTGGATATTGCAAAAGCCAGGCGGAGCGTCCTAGCCAACTTCCGAGCCGAGCAGGTGCAGGTTATTTCTCTTGATGAAGGCCGGGTTGCCTTGGCGAAACAGACGCTACTGGAGGTCCAGTCCCAGAAAAAGAATCTGAAGGAGAGGGTGTCTTCTCCCCATTTGGGCATCCTTTCATTGGAAGAGCTATTCCGGGACCTGCCATGAGGCGCATGGTCCATTTGGTTCCTTTACTTTGCTGTTTTTTGTTTCTGAGGCCTCGCCCCAATGATTATGTAACTTCATTTTGTAATCAATGAAAGATGTTTAATTTGGATACGAATGCTCCTTTTAGGTGCCCCAACGTTGTGCATATATTTCATGTTTACTATTTTCTTTTATTTATTATATTATTTTTTATTGATTTTTTGTTCACCTTATCGGATTGAGTGCCCTTTCGGGTTTTCACCCAACCCGACCCCCTCTTGCTTTTGCCTACACGCCCCTTCGGGTTTTCGTGTAGCGGGGTACCCGATTTTGCCCACGGCGCCCTTCACGGGTTTTCACCATGGCTGGGTTTTGGTCCTTCTTACCCTCACTCGATGGGTGGCCCGAGTGAGTCCAACGAGGCATCTCTATTTTCAGCCTCCTTTTTTTTATCGGTTGAATCTTGAGGTGACGGGATCCTTTGCCGTCTATCAGCCATTAACGTGACAGGGACTTTTACTGTCAGAAGTAACGACCTTCTACTTTACCGCCAGGGTGGCGGCCTTCTATTCTACCGTCGCGGTGACGGCCTTCTATTGTCCTTTTCACCATTAGTATGACAGGGACTTTTGCTGTCATAAATAACGGCCTTCTGTTTTACCGCTAGGGTGGCGGCCTTCTATTCTACCGTCGAGGTGACGGCCTTCTATTCCACCGTCAGGGTGACGGCCTTCTATTTTACCGCCAGGGCGACAGCCTTCTATTCCACCGTCAGGATGACGACCTTCTATTTTACCGTCGGGGTGACGGCCTTCTATTCCACCGTCGGGTGACGGCCTCTATTCTACCGTCGTGGTGACGGCCTTCTATTCTACGTCGAGGTGACGGCCTTCTATTTTACCGCCAGGTGGCGGTCTTCTATTATACCGTCGGGGTGACGGCCTTCTATTCTACCGTCGTGGTGGCGGCCTTCTATTTTACCGCCAAGGTGGTGGCCTTCTATTCTACCGTCGGAGTGACGGCCTTCTATTTTACCGTCGTAGTGACGGCCTTCTATTTTACCGCCAAGGTGGCGGCCTTCTATTCCACCGTCGGAGTGACGGCCTTCTATTCTACCATCGTGGTGATGGCCTTCTATTCCACCGTCGGAGTGATGGCCTTCTATTCTACCGTCGAGGTGACGGCCTTCTATTCCACCGCCGGGATGACGGCCTTCTATTCCACCGCCGGGATGACGGCCTTCTATTCCACCGCTGGGATGACGGCCTTCTATTCCACCGTCGGGGTGACGGCCTTCTATTCTACCGTCGGGGTGACGGCCTTCTATTTTACCGCCAAGGTGGCGGCCTTCTATTTTACGGCCAGGGTGACGGCCTTCTATTGCTTGTCGACGAGTTTTGCCGTCACCTGATCCCCGTGTCTGCTAGGATTTGACACTTTCTTCTTCATTTTATTTGCTTTGTCTTTCTTTGCTTTTTTTTTGGCTTTCTGATTATCGAACTGGGTGCCCTTTTGGGTTTTCGCCCAATTCGACCCCCTCTTGCTTTTGCCTACGCGCCCTTTCGGTTTTCACGTAGCGGGGTACCCTATTTTGCCCCCGCCCTTTATGGATTTTCACCAAGGCCGGGTTTTGGTCCTTTTTACCCTTGCCCAAAGGACAAGTCCGATGAGGCATCTCTTTTTTTAGCCTCTTTCTTTTATCTCTTTTTTTTTAGGGTGTGAGGACGATGGCGCAATTTGCCAACGCCCTGGCCAACATCGGCTGCTTGAGCTTGTTGACGTTTCTCCCTTCGCAACCCAATTACCGTTGTAGCTTCGTGTTGCGTCGGCGTGCTGGCCGGTGGGACTTCATTGTTCGAATGACGTCGATCTCTTAGACTTGTCGCCATCGTCAGCCTCTATCGCGGCCTTGGCATGTTGATGGTGATGTCGGCCATCCGGACTTGTTGACACCAGCTTGAGAGGTCCCTGCCCACAAAAAATGGCAAGAGTCAGGTCAATTGAATAAGGACTATTCATGCATGCTAAAGTATATAATTTTAATTTAAGTCTTTTTACTTTATTTATTTCTTCTTTTTTGTGTGTGCTTAAGAAACACGAATTTCTTGTCTTTCTTTTATTTTAGGGGATCCTTTCCATACGAGGAGAAGTGCACAGAAAACTTGAATGACCTC
>CM024756.1:2907076-2984332 GCA_014218235.1 Colocasia esculenta
TGGGGAGCATATTTGGACAGTTCAGCAAACCTAGCCTCATACTCTAATACTGTCATGGAGCCCTAAGTAAGATAGAGAAACTTCTGCTCCATCATGTCTTGGATGTGCTTGGGGATGAACTTGGCCCAAAATAGACTCGTGAACTCGGCCGAAGTCACCTCAATCGCACCATCCTCGTACCTGGTACGTAGTACGGAGGCCCACCACACATCGACTCTCTCCTGTAGCATTTAGGTAGCCAGGTTGACTTTATCTTCCTCAACACATCTGATGGCTCGAAAAATCTTCTCCACTTCCCTCATCCAGCTCTCCTCTAAGAGGGGCTGACTCTCCCCCTTAAAAGAAGGTGGGGCCATTCTCTTAAACCTCTCCATGATGGACAAACCACCATGGCCATGCTCTTGAGGAACTGGAGCTGGAGCCTGAGCATGAGACATTAAGCAACACATAAACAATTAAGCATTCAACCAAACAGACTACTCCTATTTAACAACTCTAACCTGTGCCTGCAACTGAGCCTGCAGTGCCACCTGAGTCTGCGCCTGGGTCTGCATTGCCTCGACCAGGCCTTGAATTGCGACGACTTCAGTGGACACCTTTCAAGTGAATTGCGACCCGTCAAACCACCGCATTTAAAAGACTTCCATACTTTGACTGAGTCTTTCCATATTTGACCAGAAATTAAAATATAGCAATTGTAATCACGACCACAAGAGTAATTGCGGTTATGAATTTCCAATATTAATCGAATTCTAACCATATTTTGTTCATGGAAAGTTTGAATAGCGATGACCAATGACGTCGTGCTTAGGAGAGAAATCCATATTTAATTGAGATTTGATTCTTGTCAAATAAAGGAAATTCATAATCACGACCACTTAATATGACAAAGATACATTTGGCAACAAAAAGCTTTCTAAAAATATTTCAAAAATTGCCAGAAGTGGAATATGAAAATCCTTAAATCATGACGACTTGATAGGATGCCATTCTATAAAATCATCGGAATACGACTGGGAATCGGAACCAAAACGCGTTGGTTTGACCAATCGCATATCATATCAATCAATGTTCATATCACCAATCGATACAAGCTCCAATCAAATAATCGGAATAGAGAAACACGTCGGCTCGACCGGCCGCGAATATGATTACTTAGCAATTGATGTTTAGGCTCAATATATTCGGTCTTCACCAATCGACTGTATGAAACACGTCAGATTGAATTAATATAGATTTGATTATTCAGCATTCGATGTCTAAGCTCAATCGATTCGGTCTACACCATCGATTATATGAAATGAGACGGATTGAACCAACGTGGATTTGTTTATTCAATAATCGATGTCTAAGCTCAATCGATTCGGTTTCTACCAATCGATTGTATGAAACGCGACAGATTGAACCGATGTGGATTCGGTAATCGATATTCTAGCTGAAATGATTTACTCTTAACCAGTCGATTTTAAATGCGACCACTTGTCCCATCATGATTAACTTTTACATAGGACCCTCAATAGCACATTAGAAAATTCCTTAAAAATTATATACAAATCTAAAAAAAATAGGAGGATTACTCAGATAATTAAAGAGGGAGAGTCATTTTGAGGCATTACATTATAATATGAAATTTAATCAGTATGCTATCAAATTTGACGTGTCTACAGTGACCACAAGAAGAACGCGACAAGAAAAGACGACGCATCACATGAAGAATGCAACAAGTCCTAGTGTCGCGACATTAAAGCGACAGCTCGATACATCGCCACCAAGTCAATCGGTAACCGTAACACCAATCGATATACCTAAACGCGACGGACCAAAGCGACGCATTCACAACTAGAATGTGGATAGGACAAACAGTCACGTTAAGAATGCTACAGCTTTACCTATCACCTTATTACACAGACGGCCGAACCCATCTTCTTCCTCTAGAGAACTATTCACACACCATTTAGAATAAGTTTAAACCTCTAAAATGAATAATATACCACGACACACCACCATAGCATGATTTACAAGCTCAAACTATTCAAATAATGCAAATGAAGGGGAAGTCTCCCTACCAAAGTGAAGAACGCGAAGAACGCTACACCGCTGACATTTACATGCTCTAGATGCCCTCCTTACGTGGAAACCGTGCTAAACCAACCACCTGCAAGTCGAAATCACCAAAAACCACTGCCAAACCTCCTCCCCTAGCCGAGTAGAGCTCTCTGCTCTGTCTGGCCACCAAACTACCATTTAACCAATAAAATCTGAGAATGCCACACAGGTAACCGTCGCCTTTAAAATGAGACAGGTTTGACCGTCGCCTTTAGAAACTTGACATGCCACGTGTTTGCCGTGCAGCAAACACTGGACAAATACGGTGCAGAGAACGTGACGTAGGAAGTCGATGCATTCAAAATGCCATGCTCTACCCCATCGTGTTCACAACTAATGAACCAGTGGGCTATTTGGGTTTGGATTTCTGGCCCACAAGAACCACACAATGCGCGAGGACCACAACCAAGGCCCAATGGCCACACATTGTCTAGAGCACCACACCACAACTATTAAACTCGGATCCGAACGGTCGAACGCTACACTGCATTTGCCTTATGATGAGCATACATCCTAGTTTCCGTCATTGTTCATTGTTTCTTGGCCCGGTTTGTTCCTGTTCGTAGTATATACTATAAACATGCATTAATCAACCCATGGAAAAAGTTAAAATATGTTCACATGATTTTAATTACTCATAAGTTAATGATCATACTCTCTATTTGCCGATTATTTTCTTTCTTGCCTTATTATCAAACATACTAAACACATGGAAACTTGCTAAAATTGGTCATGCATGATTTTTATTTTCTGATTTAGTACTCTCGTTACTTGCCTATTGTTAGGTTTTCCATAATCGGATTGCAAAGATACTCACACAAGCAATGAGCAATTTCTCACGCGCGACTTGCGCATATACTCTTGCACGATATGACACCCCTTTCTTGGCTTGGAAGAACTCTCCATCAGATATTCCTTCTGTTGGACTAGCGATCCTTGTTCTAAGGCCTCCGTAAGTCTCCTTTGACCATGGATTCCCACATGGTCGACATATGGTTGCACCAATGAAGAACCTATGTCACGTCCCTAGAATTACGCAACGGATATTAGTTCGAATAATTCGAGTCGATATTTCGAGACGTGGACAGTCGGAAAATAAGCCTCTAGCTAGCACGCACTAAATGTGTATCAACACAACATCATAATAGGGCCCAAATGTGAACTCAATTATAATTGTATTCAAATCTCATATTTGTCTCAGATAAACTAATACAGGACTAAGACTCATAAAAGCAAAAGTACATACTACCTCACTTCCTACTACATTGTTCTAACACTCAAATAAACTAACTATAGATAGACTCATGTTTGGAACGCTCTTCACTCGGACGCATTCCCATCCTCGACTTGCTCTTCCTCTTGCACTTCATGGTCACCTAGATTGGGTAAAAGTAGGGAATGAGCAAACTAGCCCAGTAGGATTTATATCTCAATGTGCGGGTAATGATATAAGTGATTAACATTTTAGAACTAGGCAAGTACGATGAATGATATGCAAGTACGAATAAAACACGTTAAAACATGATATATAAACAACTAGAGAGAGAGATCATGATAGAACAAGATTGATGAACAAGATGACAAGAGAGAACTAGAAATAGATCACTTTGTACAAGCACGCAAGATATCATGTAAATTGCAATAAATGCAGGATGGCCATATCACGCAAGCAAGCAAGCAAGCAAGCAAGCACGCACGAGCACGATCAAGTAACACTAATCAGGCACGTAGACATTAATGTACACCGAGAAAAGATCCATCAAGAATGTACACTAGGTCACGTGTATGTGGTATTGTATCTATCATTCAACACACACGCATGATTTTCCCAACGCAGATGCAACGCCAGTAATCATTATACCCCATGGTTAACAGTATATCTATGACTCGCCATCATTGGGGCTAGATTGGAGCCCTTGACACACCGTGCCCTGTCAGCATCTCACTTAAATTTTTAAATGTAGATACCCACAGTCATTTATAATGGCTAATGAGAGTTTCAATAAGTAAGCATGTGTAATGTCATGTTCATGATGATGAGGAGACAAGTAATAAGTAATGGAACATGATTTCACGAGTACAATGGTCAAGAGATAAATTCGGCAGCATAACGGTACGATTTATACTTTCATTCAATATTTACATTAATGGCTTTAGTCCAGTTTGTAAGTCTCACTCACGAGAACAAGAAGAGAAAGGAAGTGCGTGCTATCTCCAGGGAACTTCAATGGTACAACCAACTCGTCGGCCATGTGGGAATCCATGGTCAGAGGAGATTTACGGAGGCCTTGGTGAAAAGGTCGCTAGTCTACCGATTCGGAAAGACTGGTAGAGAGTTTCCAATTTCCCAGAAAAGGCTGCCTAATAGTGCTAGTGTGTAGTGCAGTACGCGTGTCTCAATTCACAAACCATCGGTCTCAAACTCGCAGGAAGCACTTGACAAGATAACATGGAATAAAACTATGCACTTTAACTAATCATGGTTTGCAAAATTTTATGATAACCATTATCATTTAACGTGGAAGAACAGTAGGAAGATTAATCACAAGTAGCACGAATGGATCATAACATTTAAGGAGCACTTAGAATAGCATTCATGTAATTAAAACTTTTAAATGGGTTTAATACTTTTTAAGTCATTAAATAACAATCATGTAATGATCAGACCCAAGACATGTGATTTACCCACTAAATATTCCTTGACCAGCCTTGGGTAAGGCAGTTAGTTTTACAGAAAGTAAGGGGGGGTTTCATGACAAAACCTGAGATCGTGATAGGTGCCTACAAGGAAGGCGACAGGGTGTCAGATTGAGATAGGACAAGGGCCGCGAAGGGATGGCTAGAAGGCGACAGGGGGTTGTGAAGAACGCGACTGGGCTGTCAGATTCAGGCAGCATGATCGCGACAAAGGTCTTATCGCAATCAGGTCACGACATGTCGGGCTGTCGCGACGAGACCTCGGAAGACGACCATCGAGCCGTCGCATTCACAGGATCTGCGCCAGATCCTGCCAGAGCAAGGACAGGTTCTTGGATTGCGGACCAGACTTTCCTTCTTTTGACACAGGGTGCTTCTAAAATAGAGAACAATTTGTACAGGGTATGAAAAATAACGAAACTATTTTAAACAACCTAGACATACAAGGGTACTTCCAGTAAATCGGAATTGATAATAAGGATGGTTTCGATAGGCTTGATCATGGGGAACACAAGGTCAGACCAAGGGTAACCTGAAGACATAGTTTTATGCAGCAACCCTATTACCACACTTATAACTCTCTAAATAATGAGATTTAGACACAACGTTCAACATGAAACCTGATGAGGACAACTAGTAGAATAACTTTCATGTTATGAGTTTTCCCCAATTCGGTCTTGAAACACGTGCAACATATTAAGAACGGGAAAAGCTCTATCAGTGCGCGACTTTGGCAAATCGCTTATAAATCAAGATCTACTAAATTAAATTCGATGAAACCAGTGGAAATGAAAGTTAACTTGATGCTCTACACATTGGTATATGATATGTTAGGTTTTTCCCGAGAAAACCTACCTTTTGGGTTGAAGAAGTCCCATTATTCCAGAAAACTAGTGTTCAGACCACTTGGAGGAAAACGCTTACTACTCTGTGTATACTGCATGAAATTTGGGCATTCCACTTGGGTTAGATGTAGACTTGACCCTCTTTCCAGGGGTATAGGCCTTGCAAGGTTTGGTTTAGGTTGACTCACCTTTGGTCGACTTCAAGAGAGTGGTTTGTGCAGGTCGCAGCAGACGAGAAGGGGAAGAAGAACGGCTTCTTGTGGTCGTTCCACAGCTCTTCAGCCACCAAGAGCTCCTCCACACGACCCTAGCAAGTTCTAAATTCGTTCCTAGGGTTGGGTGAAGAGTATTTAAGTAACCATGGTGTTTAGGAGTCCTATTATAACTAGGAAAGGAGGGTTTCGGGATTGGCATGTTGGGTTCCTATTTTTTGAAGATTTCTTCCTCCCTTGAGTGTGTGAGGCATTAGAAACCTCCCCTTATAGTTAGGCACGAATTTGGGTTGCCATGAATGCATGATTGCATCCCAATTCAACTCTAATTGCCTCTTTTTAATTTGAGCTTATTTATGGTTACGAATTTCTATGTATTTTCTAGCTTTATTTGATTTTTGGGCCAAATGTTGCCCATTGGCCCAATTATGATAATGGTTCATCAATATATAATGTTGGAAGTCTCCCCACACTTTTATTTAATTTTTGATTGCGTCGTATTTCCGTGTTAACGGTTTTTCGTCTTGTTTCCTTATTTAGATAATCGGTCGCAATAACTCTTAAACCTAGCTCAAATGATTTTTATTGAACCAAATTCCTTGATGGGTCATTAGAGGATATTATTTGAAGTCCGTATATAATTTTTATTTAATTTTCTGACTCATCCACGTACGTGTGATAATGACTTTACGACTTATTCATGAATTACGATAATAAGTCGCGAAACACTTTAGACTTGGATGATCTGATTTTTATTGGCACAAATTTCTTTGTGAAACATTTAGTAATAATATTTAGGGATGATTTATAATTTTTATGGAATTTTCCGATGTGTTTTAGCACATACGATAATGATACGTATGTTTAAATACTCCGATATTATGGAAATTATTTATTTCCATTTATTTGAGTTTTTATGTAGTTAAAATTTTCGAGGTGTTACACCCTCCCCCACTTAAGAGAATTTGGTCCCCAAATTCATAGACCATTAATTGGCTTTTGATAATTATGATTCTTGAGTTGGTTTCATATTTAATTCCTCCAACTTGTGTCAACATCGTGGATGTCAGTCCAAAATCTACACCTATGGCCACCCGTACTATTCATTTGGTTCCTTCCACTCCTGTTTTCCCTTCCACGGTTGTTATAACTCCATCTGAATCCTCCAGATGAACTATGGTATCGCTACTAGATTATTCCTTTTCAATTTCTCCTTAATAATCTCCCCCACTTAGAAGTGTACCAATAAGAAAACATCATAAGATCAGTCTAGGGGTTTAACAAATATACCTCCTTCCGGAAGCTCCGCTTGCATTATTGCATTCACGCGTCCTTGACGCTTTACCACTCCTTGGTTCCTTCCAACTTGGTCTTTTAACATAGGACAGTTCGGTATACGATGTCCGTGACTCCCGCATCGCAGGCAAGCCCCGGCCTTCTTCCAGCACTTGTCCGCTTGATGCCCAGCTTGTTGCAAATTTTACAATATTCAACTGTCGTTGTTTCTTCTACTTGATCTTTTTCTCCCTGCTATAGTCCTTCCCCGTGGTTGGCCTTTTGTGTTGTTGTAGTTATTATTGTTGTTATTGGGGAAAGTTCCAGTTGTATCGACTGCTCCCCTTTTTATAAAGGTCGGCCTTGAGATGTCCTTCCCCCTCATGCCTTCCACCTTAGCCATAGTGTCTTCTACAGTTGAGCTCTTTGGACCATCTCAGTGTAAGTTTGAATTTGTGTGGTCCGAGCCTTTCAATGAACATGGGCCTGAGCCCATCCATGAATCGATTTGCCTTAAGTCTTTCCGTTCCCACCAGATGTGGGGCATACACAGTGAGACACGCGAACTGAGCCTCATACTCAGCCACAGACATGCTCTTTTGTTTTAGTGTAGCAAACTCTACTGCCTTCTTCTCCTTCACTCTCTCAGAGAAATACTCTCCCCGGAATATCTCCAGGAATCCGGCCCACTCTAGTTCAGCTACGTTTGTAGGTGGGCCGAAGTGGCCTTCCACCATGCTCGAGCATCCTTAGTAAATTGGAAAGTGGCCAGTACCACTTTTCCCTATTGGTGCATTGCATTTTGGAAAATCCTTTCGATCTCCTCTTGCCAATTTTCTGCTTCATCTGGGTCAGGGGATTCAGAGAAACGAGGAGGTTTAAACTCCTAAAATTTCAGTGCAGATCACCGGCTCCGTTCCTTGCAGCTTCAGCCTGATTTCCAGCCTGAACTACATTTTACAGGGCCTGAGTAAGTCCAGCCACAGTTGTCTTGCATAGCTTGCCATTGGTTGCGAGCCATTGCAGTTGAGTGAGAGTCTTATGAGGGTTCCTGAGAAAAGGATGGAAACCAATTATTGTCTCTAGATACATTATAAGAGTCAATGGGTAGGAGTGTTTAATTCTTTCTAACATATTCCCAGTCTCTACCAATCTCTGTAACGCCCCTCTAAGACCCAGTACAGTTACAACATCACAATGGATCTAATAGAGGTATTACAGTGGAATGAATCCAACAATTACAATACAGGTTGAAATATACACAAATAACTATTCAATTCCAATGATATGACCGAATATGGAATTAAACACTTGCAATCAGCATTTATTCAAATGAAAATCTAATGCATAAAAAGGGTAGCAATAGTCCAAGTTTATTACATAAGATCCTCACATACAAGATTCACTCTAAATCTCTCTATGCCAAGCTAAGTCTCCACGTCCTCATGCTCTGAGTCAGTTTGCACTAACTCCTCTGTATCCTCTGGCTCTCCTGAAATGTTAGGCAAGTATGAGTCTACAAGACCCAGCAAATCACAGAAAGATAGTTCAAGATATTAATATATTAGTTTTAAAACATGGTAGTACATTAGCATTCCATTCATTGATATCATATACTTTTCTTCGATAGTTCTAAGTCCATTGGCAATCATTCATTTCATAGTGATTCTAACTATTAAGGAAATAAAACATGTTTCACATATAGCATGGAATTACTTATTCATGAATCTATTCGATGTTATGTGACCTACAACAATTCTCATGTATCAATTTCTCATTTATGCATGCACTATTCTTTTGCACAACTTTTCATGTAGTAATATTAAACATTGACATGTAGCAAGAAATCCTTTGAACAAGTTCACGTGTAGGAATGTAAGCATATAACATGTAGTGCGTAGTATGTAGAACAGGTAGACATGTAACTTGTCATGTAACATGTAGCACATGTAGATATGTAACTTGTAGCATGTAGTCATTTCATATAGTTGCCAAGATATAGCCCACACAAAATTAGAGATCAGTAGTCATTTAACATTCACTTATCACCTAGGCAATGCGGTGATGAAGTCATAGTATTTGCGCAAAACCGGGGAAAGTCCTTCCCACCTTGACCAGTAGAACAAGTCTACCTCCAGGATTTCAATTCGTTGCCCACGGATTCATTTATTTACATGTAGGTGAACCATTACCATAGGGCATCTACGTGTAGTTCCTTGTAGGAATCTCTAAGATAGCAATGTCTTACTGGCATCATTGTTATAATGCTACACTAACTGTATAATATAATAGATAGTGACATTTCATTTCATACTATTTAACATGTGTTAATGCAATATTTCAAAGTACACACTTTCAGTTCTGAAATCCTATTTACTATACCACAGATCGCTATCATGATACTAATATTCATTCTTGCATTTTCATTCATATTTATTCAATTCTATGTGTATATATTGTTCAGAATTCATAATAGAACGTACAGATGTCTGAAAATTCTGAAATTTTAACAGAAATTCGAAATCAGTAGTTACAATACACATGCAAAATTTCATAATTTTCTGATTTCTGCAACTATTTTTCATGATTAACTCTATTAATCAACTACTAACATGGTTAATATTAAAAAACTCACAATTTTCACATGGAACAGGGATTACTGACATATCATATCTATTGCAGTAATTTAACATCAATCAACATGCTCTCTTTTAAATCATTATACTTTATCTTTTACTAACTTAACATTGATCGTTGTCATGTAATTATGCAAGTTCATTAATACATATATGTAACCTGTACATTATAGCAATAGACAGTCCATAATATAACACCACATGCTCAAATATTTCATGGCTGAAACGCATACATTCATAAATTATACATTTAAACAAATTCACTCAGATTTCAGGGAATACATGATTCTGATAATCTTGACGTCCATCATACGACGTTTACTATGGTCGACGTCCACAAACGTTGTCGTTAAGTAATTATAGACGGCGGCACATAGCACCGTTAACACCTAGTAAGGACATAAATACATATATATTTCGGATGAACTAACGGCAGTCGATATTGCCGTTTACATTATATAGACGGCAATACCCCTGGACGTCTAGTTCTAAGACACAGAAAACATAGAAAACCTGCATGAAATAACGGCGTTTCTAACCCTTCCCGTAGTTTTTTCATGCTTTAAAAATACAGAAAAATGTTAAATACGTAGTATATCATATCCTAAACTAATCCCCCATGCAACTTGCCTTAATCCCTCCTAATGGAGTGTCGAATCCGAGCTCGAAGAAGCCCGTCTCGCCAGGGAGACAGTTCTTTCCTCCGTCTTCAAGCAATCCGAAACCTCCTCCGATGAAGTTCCTCCGCCTGGATGAGCTTTGGGCACGAAGTCCTATGTATCTCCTCGGTGTAGAAGCCTCCGAATCGCACGAACAAGCACCAGATCGCTCTGCAAATCCCTTCCTCGGCCCTCTTTCTCTCCTCCAGAACCAAAGCAAAACCCCCTTTTTTTCTGCGAGATCTGGTCTTATAAAGACCTCTCAAGCAAAGACCAAACCTAATCCTGACCCTCGGATCTAAACGCATCGGATCAGCCCATTAAAACCTTCCCGAAACGGCCGATCTCTTAAATCCGGAACGGAAAGCTCAAAAACAGCAAGTCAGGTTAGCGTCAACATAGGTTGCCGTCTTCCCCCAATATAAACGTCCATTGATGATGTCGTTTATAGTCTTGCCCATAATTAAATAATTCAGAAAAATATTAAACGTCAATACCTATTGTCGTTAACACCATATAAACGACATACGATATTGCCGCTTACAAGCCTTAACGTCAACGATCTTGACGCCTAGTTCTTACACACAACAGCATTCAATTATGCAGAAATAAACACACATTACAGAATAATTTCAAGAAATTCTAGGGTACTACATCCTCTCTCCCTTAAAATAATCTTCGTCCTCGAAGATTGAGTTAAGTTACTCACCGAACAAGGACGGATAAAGCTTCTTCATTCTTTCTTCAAGCTCCCATGTTGCCTCTTCACGTGAGAAGTTCTTCCATAGAATCTTCACAAATGGAATGGACTTTGATCTTAATTCTTGCACCTTCCTGTCCAGAATCTCCATAGGTTGTTCAGAATAAGATAAATCTGGCTGCAACTGAATCGGCTCATAACTGATCACATGAGCCGGATCTCTAACATACTGCCTCAACATGGATACATGAAATACTGGATGCACCGCTGCTAAAGATGGTGGCAAAGCTAACTGGTATGCCACATTCCCGATCTTTTTCAGAATTTCAAAGGGTCCAATGAATCTCGGATTCAGCTTACCCCTCTTCCCGAATCTTACTACACCTCTGGTTGGCGAAACCTTAAGGAAAACATGGTCTCCAACCTCGAATGCCAAATCCTTCCTTCTTGCATCTGCATAACTCTTTTGACGATCCTGAGCCGCTTTTATTCTCTGCACAATCATCTGAATCTTTGCTGAAGTCTCTTGCACTACTTCAGGTCCAACCAGATGTCGATCTCCTGACTCCTCCCAACACAATGGGGATCTACAGGGTCTTCCGTACAAAGCTTCAAAGGTGCCATACCTATGCTCGAATGGAAACTATTATTATAAGCAAATTCCACAAGAGATAGATGGCGCTCCCAATCACCTTTCCATTCTAAAACACAAGCTCGAAGCATATCTTCCAACGTCTGAATAGTCCTCTCGGACTGTCCATCCGTTTGCGGATGAAATGCCGAACTCAACTTCAACTGACTGCCAAAAGCCTGCTGCAAACTCTGCCAAAACCTGGAAGTGAATCTCGGATCACGATCTGAGATAATCGACTTCGGAATCCCATGCAGCTTCACAATACTATTAATATACAGTCTTGCCAAGCTCTCAACAGACTGCTTCTTCTTCATGGCAAGGAATGAGCACTCTTCGAAAATCTATCACGATCACCCAAATGGAATCATTTCCTCTAGCCGATCTAGGCAATCCGGATACAAAGTCCATGGTCACTTGCTCCCACTTCCACTGAGGGATATCTAACCTCTGCATCAAACCTGAAGGTCGCTGACGCTCTGCCTTCACTTGCTGACAAATCAGACACTTTGCCACAACATCAGCCACATCTCGCTTCATGCCAGACCACCAGAAAGAACGCTTCAGATCCTTGTACATCTTCCCACTGCCTGGGTGAATAGAGAACTGAGATCTATGCGCCTCCTCCAAATTTCCTTTCTCAGATCAACATTATTAGGGACACATACCCTAAGATTCAAGCGAATCACATCATCTTCATCTCTGGTAATTCCGCTCTTTCCAACCAACTCCTGCAACAACGGATCATCTTTCTGCAATGCAATGACCCGATCAAGAATAGAAGATCTCAAAGACAACTGTGCCATAACAAGTTACACAATTGAGGTTCTAGAACAGCCAAAGAACTTGAAGCGTCATCTAGCATCTTCCAGTCTTGCCTCATCATCTGCCTTTTCCTGCTCAACGCATCTGCCACTACATTGCCTTCCCTGGATGGTAAGACAGTTCAAAATCATAGTCTTTCATGAATTCTATCCACCTCCGCTGCCTT
Source organism: Colocasia esculenta (assembly GCA_014218235.1). Taxonomy (NCBI): domain Eukaryota; kingdom Viridiplantae; phylum Streptophyta; class Magnoliopsida; order Alismatales; family Araceae; genus Colocasia; species Colocasia esculenta. The sequence goes on from CM024756.1 coordinate 2,919,829, forward strand.
AGATTCAACTCCTTCTGCGAGAACAAGTATTTGAGACTCTTGTGGTCTGAGAAGAGCTCAAATCTAACTCCATATAGATAGTGCCTCCAAATTTTCAAAGCATAGACCACAGCTGCTAACTCCAAGTCATGGGTCGGGTAGTTGCGCTCATGCTCCTTAAGTTGCCTAGAAGCATACGCCACAACTCGACCACCCTGCATCAGAACACAACCAAGCCCAATCTTCGAAGCATCTGTGTAGATAGAGAAAGAATCTACATCATTGGGCAAAACAAGCACTGGCGCTGAGGTCAGACGAGCCTTTAATTCCTGGAACGCCTTTTCACAAGCCTCTGACCACTCAAACTTGACTCCTTTCCTTGTCAACCTCGTCAAGTCGCCGCAATAGATGAAAACCCTTCGATGAATCTCCTATAGTAGCCAGCCAAGCTGAGAAAACTCCTGATGTCAGCTGAAGATCTCGGTGTCTCCCAATCAAGAACAGCTTCCACTTTAGCTGGATCTACAGACACACCTTCTCCCGATATAACATGACCCAAGAAATGGACTTCTTTCATCCAGAAGTTGCACTTGCTGAATTTAGCATACAGCTTATGCTCCCTCAGGACACCCAACACAATCTTCAGATGCTCACTATGAGTCTCTTCATCGGCGAATAAATCAACACATCATCAATGAAGACTACCACAAAAGAATCCAGATACTGCCGAAAAACTCTATTCATCAAATCCATAAAAACTGCTGGAGCATTTGTCAAACCAAAGGGTAAGACAAGGAACTCATAATGGCCATATCTTGTCCTAAATCCGTCTTAGCAGAATCTTCCGGCTTAATTCGGAGTTGATGATAGCCAGAACGAAGATCAATCTTAGAGAATACAGAAGCTCCTCGCAACTGATCAAACAAGTCATCAATACGAGGTAAAGGGTACTTGTTTTTAACAGTTACCTGGTTAAGCTTACGGTAATCTATGCACAACCTCATCGATCCATCCTTCTTTTTCACAAAAGAACAGGTGCTCCCCATGGCGAAACGCTCGGCCTGATGAACCCTTATCAAGTAATTCCTGCAGCTGCTTCCTCAACTCTGCCAATTCCGCTGGCGCCATGCGATAAGGTGCAATGGAAATAGGTGCTGTGCCGGGTACGAGCTCAATGCCAAACTCTAACTCCCTTGCAGGTGGCAAACCCAACAAATCTTCAGGAAAGACATCGCTGAAATCTCTGACCACCTCAATATTCTTGACAAATAGAACCTTCTTCGAATCCTCGGTCACAACCACACTAGCCAGAAAACCAGAACAACCCTTGCTCAACATCCGAGTTGCCTTCAAAGCTGAAATCACAAACTTACCCGACATGACCTTGGGCAAAGGTGAACAAACTCCTCCTTTCCAGGAATCCGAAAAACAATAAGCTTCCGCCGACAATCCATCAGAGCATAATGCTCCTCGAGCCAATCAAAGCCCAAGATAGCATCATAATCCTTCATCTTCAGCAAATAGAAATTACCAGGCAAAACTTGCTCCTCAATGCACACAGAAAGCGACGAAAAACACTGCTCGGTCAAGATAGTTCCTGCTGGAGTATGCACAGACAAGGGAACCTCCAACTTTTCTGGAACTAGACCATTCTCCTTTATCAAGACCTTGGCAAATCTCTCGGAAACAAAACTATGCGTGGCACCGGTATCAAATAAGACTCTAGCATGCATTCCCATAATTAGAATTGTACCTTCAGTGACGTGCTCTGCCAACTCTGCCTCGTCTCTCGCCAAGGCGAACACTCGAGCCGAGCCCTCGGTCTCCCTGCTGCTCTCGGTGCCGGTCTCGCTGCTGCTGGTGCTGCTGCCGCTGCAGTCTGCTGCGCCATCTTCGAACAGTCTCTGATCTTGTGGTTCTTATCACCACATCTCAGCATCTCCCGGAAGTCACCCAACACACCTCGCCTCCATGACGCTTCCCGCACTGGGTACACACTGGCTTCTCTGCAATCATACCTCCGCCTGGAGTCGGTGCCGCTGCTCTCGCTGGAACCACTGCTCTCTGCTGAAAGCTGGGGTCTTCTTCTTCTTATCCTGCCGCTGGAAGCTGATGCTGGCCTCTTCAAAGAAGCTCTCTTCTCTTCAAGGTAAACTTCCATCTCTGCCTCCTGCATGCAAGCTGCTGACAAAGCTTCCTCCATGGAACGATGTCCTAATGCCACCAGTCTCGTCCTCAGGGACGGCTTCAACCCCATGATAAATTTCTTTACCTTCCTCTGCTCATCTGCTACTATGTGAGGCGCATACTTGGACAGCTCCGCAAATCTTGCCTCATACTCAAGTACACTCATTGACCCCTGGGTCAACGTCAAAAACTCCTGCTCCATGCGGTCCTGCACGTGCTCTGGAATGTACTTCGCCTTGAACAAGCGGACGAATTCAGTCCATGCAACCTCCATAGCACCATCTTCAAACTGTGTGCGTAGTACAGAGGACCACCACACATCGGCACGCTCCTGCAGCATATAAGTACTAAGGACACTCTCTCCTCTTCCGCACAACGAAGGGCACGAAAGATCTTCTCCGTCTCTCTAAGCCAACTCTCCGCAAGAATGGGATCACTCTCTCCCTTAAAGAAAGGCGGGGTCATCCTCCTGAATCTTTCCATCATAGGCACTCCTCCAAAAACTGCCTCCTGAGCAGGTGCCCGTGCCTACAATCCAAAACATCTCTTAGATAACAACTCTTCAGTTAGCACCTTGAATAATTCTTGCAGCTACCGACCTGAACCTGCGCCTGCAATGCCGCTGTAGTCTGAGCCTGAGTCTGCATCGCATGCACCAACCTTGCATCAATGCTCCGTAGTCTACAGGTGGTGTGGGGTGGCAAAGGTACACCCGTCTGTCTTGAGCCTGCTGTGCTGGAGTCTGCTGATCACCTACTGACTCATCACCTCGAGCTGGGCCAGCTCCTCTACGTCCACGAGTCGCCATAGTCTGCAAAATAAGCATCCTATTTAATAACCTATCATTCTACATAACTTGGACTAATTCTTTATGCAGACTTGAAATATGAATACAATACTGATATTCTATTTATGTACATGTTCAACCTGGATCGCTCTGATACCAATCTCTGTAACGCCCCTCTTAGACCCAGTACAGTTACACCAACTCACATTGGATCTAATAGAGGTATTACAGTGGAAAGAATCCAACAATTACAATACAGGTTGAAATATACACAAATAACTATTCAATTCCAATGATAATGACCGAATATGGAATTAAACACTTGCAATCAGCATTTATTCAAAAGAAATCTAATGCATAAAAGGGTAGCAATAGTCCAAAGTTTATTACATAAGATCCTCACATAAGACAAGATTCACTCTAAATCTCTCTATGCCAAGCTAAGTCTCCACGTCCTCACGCTCTGAGTCAGTTTGCACTAACTCCTCTGTATCCTCTGGCTCTCCTGAAATGTTAGGCAAGTATGAGTCTACAAGACCCAGCAAATCACATGAAAGACAGTTCAAGATATTAACAGTATATTAGTTTTAAAACATGGTAGTACATTAGCATTCCATTCATTGATATCATATACTTTTCTTACGATAGTTCTAAGTCCATTGGCAATCATTCATTTCATAGTGATTCTAACTATTAAGAAATAAAACATGTTTCACATATAGCATGAATTACTTATTCATGGAATCTATTCGATGTTATGTGACCTACAACAATTCTCATGTATCAATTTCTCATTTATGCATGCACTATTCTTTTACACAACAATTTTCATGTAGTAATATTAAAACATTGACATGTAGCATGAAATCCTTTGAACAAGTTCACATGTAGGAATGTAAGCATATAACATGTAGTGCGTAGTATGTAGAACAGGTAGACATGTAACTTGTAGCATGTAACATGTAGCATGTAGATATGTAACTTGTAGCATGTATTTTCATATAGTTGCCAAGACATAGCCCACACTAAATTAGAGATCAGTAGTCATTTAACATTCACTTATCACCTAGGCAATGCGGTGATGAAGTCATAGTATTTGCGCAAAACCGGGGAAAGTCCTTCCCACCTTGACCAGTAGAACAAGTCTACCTCCAGGATTTCAATCCGTTGCCCACGGATTCATTTCTTTACATGTAGGTGAACCATTACCATAGGGGCATCTACGGTGTAGTTCCTTGTAGGAATCTCTAAGATAGCAATGTCTTATTGGCATCATTGTTATAATGCATACACTAACATGTATAATAGATAGTGACATTTCATTTCATACTATTTAACATGTGTTAATGCAATATTTCAAAGTACAACACTTTCAGTTCTGAAATCCTATTTACTGTACCACAGATCGCTATCATGATACTAATATTCATTCTTGCATTTTCATTCATATTTATTCAATTCTATGTGTAATATATTGTTCAGAAATTCATAACAGAACGTACACATGTCTGAAAATTCTGAAATTTTAACAGAAATTCGAAATCAGTAATTACAATACACATGCCAAATTTCATAATTTTCTGATTTCTGCAACTATTTTTCATGAAATTAACTCTATTAAATCAACTAACTAACATGGTTTAATATTGAGAAAAGCTCACAATTTTCACATGGAACAGGGATTACTGACATATCATATCTATTGCAGTAATCTAAACATCAATCAACATGCTCTCTTTTAAATCATTATACTTTATCTTTTACTAACTTAACATTGATCGTTGTCATGTAATTATGCAAGTTCATTAATACATATATGTAACCTGTACATTATAGCAATAGACAGTCCATAATATAACAACCACATGCTCAATATTTCATGGCTGAAACGCATACATTCATAATTATACATTTAAACAAATTCACTCAGATTTCAGGGAATACATGATTCTGATAATCTTGACGTCCATCATACGACGTTTACTATGGTCGACGTCCACAACGTTGTCGTTAAGTAATTAGACGGCGGCACATAGCGCCGTTAACACATAGTAAGCACAGAAAATACATATAATATTTCGGATGAACTAAACGGCAGTCGATATTGCCGTTTACATTATATAGACGGCAATACCCCTGGACGTCTAGTTCTAAGACACAGAAAACACAGAAAACCTGCATGAAATAACGGCGTTTCTAACCCTTCCCGTAGGTTGTTTTCATGCTTTAAATAAAAAAAATGTTAAATACGTAATATATCATATCCTAACTAATCCCCCATGTAACTTGCCTCAATCCCTCCTAATGGAGTGTCGAATCCGAGCTCGAAGAAGCCCGTCTCGCCAGGGAGACAGTTCTTTCCTCCGTCTTCAAGCAATCCGAAACCTCCTCCGATGAAGTTCCTCCGCCTGGATGAGCTTTGGGCACGAAGTCCTATGTATCTCCTCGGTGTAGAAGCCTCCGAATCGCACGAACAAGCACCAGATCGCTCTGCAAATCCCTTCCTCGGCCCTCTTTCTCTCCTCCAGAACCAAAGCAAAAACCCCCTTTTCTTTCTGCGAGATCTGGTCTTATAAAGACCTCTCAAGCAAAGACCAAACCTAATCCTGACCCTCGGATCTAAACGCATCGGATCAGCCCATTAAAACCTTCCCGAAACGCCGATCTCTTAATCCGGAACGGAAAGCTCAAAAACAGGCAAGTCAGGTTAGCGTCAACATAGGTTGCCGTCTTCCCCCAATATAAACGTCCATTGATGATGTCGTTTATAGTCTTGCCCATAATTAAATAATTCAGAAAAATATTAAACGTCAATACCTATTGTCGTTAACACCATATAAACGCATACGATATTGCCGCTTACAAGCCTTAACGTCAAACGATCTTGACGCCTAGTTCTTACACACAACAGCATTCAAATTATGCAGAAATAAACACACATTGTACAGAATAATTTCAAGGAAATTCTAGGGTACTACAACTATATTAATTCCCTGACTAGGTTCCATAGGTATCTCCTAATCCTGAGAGATATATCCCATTTGTAAATTCCTATGCTCTGATCCACTAAACTGTCACGTCCTGAGAATTACACAGCGGATTTAGTTCGAATATTCGAGTCGATATTTCGAGACGTGGACAGTCGGCAAATAAGCCTCTAGCTAGCACGCACTAAATGTGTATCAACACAACATCATAATAGGCCCAAATGTGAACTCAATTATAAATTGTATTCAAATCTCATATTTGTCTCAGATAAACTAATACAGGACTAAGACTCAATAAAAGCAAAAGTACATACTACCTCACTTCCTACTACATTGTTCTAACACTCAAATAAACTAACTATAGATAGACTCATGTTTGGAACGCTCTTCACTCGGACGCATTCCCATCCTCGACTTGCTCTTCCTCTTGCACTTCATGGTCACCTAGATTGGGTAAAGTAGAAAATGAGCAAACTAGCCCAGTAGGATTATATCTCAATGTGCGGATAATGATATAAGTGATTAACATTTTAAGACTAGGCAAGTACGATGAACGATATGCAAGTACGAATAAAACACGTTAAAACATGATATATAAAACAAGCTAGAGAGAGAGATCATGATAGAACAAGATTGATGAACAAGATGACAAGAGAGAACTAGAAATAGACCACTTTGTACAAGCACGCTAGATATCATGTAAATTGCAATAAATGCAGGATGGCCATATCACGCAAGCAAGCAAGCAAGCAAGCACGTACGAGCACGATCAAGTAACACTAATCAGGCACGTAGACACTAATGTACACCGAGAAAAGATCCATCAAGAATGTACACTAGGTCACGTGTATGTGGTATTGTATCTATCATTCAACACGCACGCATGATTTTCCCAACGCAGATGCAACGCCAGTAATCATTATACCCCTGGTTAACAGTATATCTATGACTCCGTCATTGGGGCTAGATTGGAGCCCTTGGCCACGCCGTGCCCTGTCAGCATCTCACTTAAATTTTTAAATGTAGATACCCACAGTCAGTTATAATGGTCAATGAGAGTTTCAATAAGTAAGCATGTGTAATGTCATGTTTCATGATGATGAGGAGAACAAGTAATAAGTAATGAACATGATTTCACGAGTACAATGGTCAAGAGATAATTCGGCAGCAAACGGTACGATTTTATACTTTCGTTCAATCTTTACATTAATGGCTTTAGTCCAGTTGTAAGTCTCACCTCACACGAGAACAAGAAGAAAGGAAGTGCGTGCTATCTCTAGGAACTTCAATGGTACCACCACTCGTCGGCCATGTGGGACCATGGTCAGAGGAGTTTACGGAGGCCTTGGTGAAAAGGTCCTAGTCTACGATTCGAAAGACCGGTAGAGAGTTTCCAATTTCCCAAGAAAAGGCTGCCTAATTGCTATGTGTTTCAGTACGCGTGTCTCAATTCACAAACCATCGGTTTCCAACTCACAGGAAGCACTTGACAAGATAACATGGAATAAAACTATGCACTTTAACTAATCATGGTTTGCAAAAATTTTATGATAACCATTATCATTTAACGTGGAAGAACATAGGAAGATTAATCACAGTAGCACGAATGGATCATACATTTAAGGAGCACTTGAATAGCATTCATGTAATTAAAACTTTTTAATGGGTTAATACTTTTTAAGTCATTAAATAACAATCATGTAATGATCAGACCCAAGACATGTGATTTACCCACTAAATATTACCTGGACCAGCTGTAAGACCCTCGAATTTCCGTCGTATTTTTTTGTATTTATGTGTGTATATTGTGTTGAGTATGTATGTACGTATTTCTAGATATAAAATAGTATAATTATGTGTACATGTGTTTATATTAAACGTAAATAGTGTATGTATGCATGTGATAGTATGAATATATATACCACGTACATATGCATGTATAGAAGCTTGGTATGCATGGTTTCTGCATAAATTAGGGTTCTGGCCGAAGCCCTATTGGCGTCAATCCCCTGGCCGTTGAGGTGGTGTTAGCGTCCAACCCTGGACGCCAACCCTAATTCCGGCGTCCAGCGATCTGGACGTCACTTCTCTGGCCTGCATGCGCAGCAGAGCTGCAACTTCTGAAACAAGGCATGGCAACCATTGGGGGGATGTCCCCCAACGGCTCTGAGGCTGTCTAATCGTCATGGTGAGTCGGTGAGGGGATCTCCTACACCTTGAACCCGAGTTGGCCTCTCCCCACTTCTCATTTTCACCCTTGCAAGAGGAGAGAAAAGAGAGAAAAACCCTAGAGCATTCTGTGAGAAAACCCCATTTTAGAACCCTCAAATTCGACCCCGGAGCTGGATTTGAGATCTTCTGCAACAAGAGGAAGCTAAAGCAAAGGGGAAGGCTTCTCCATCATCCCCTCGGTGGAGATCACCCAGGAGCCCGGAGGAAGGCGATCTTGGAGGCACTTCTGCAACTTCTTGGAACTGCCCAAGGAGGTCTTCTTCGAGCCATAAATCTCTTGGAGGAATTTTAGAGAGGCAAGTGACCTATCTATGGTGTCCCCGTATGAGTCTAGGTGGTTTTTGACATTTTTATGGATTTTCCTCGAGTCCTAGACCCTCCAATTCACCTAAGATTTAGAGCTCGGGTCTGTGTTTCTGCACAGACCTGAGTAGACGGCAAGGTCCCTGGACGCCCAGTTCATCATTGGCGTCCATCGATCATGCCGCTGACTCTGAGTCAGCGGCCAGAGACCGCCGTCTAGTTCTTCTGAACAGAACAGTGAGCTGTTCTGTCCCTCTTGTATATAATTTCGGTATGCTTTATGCGATGGATGATATATTGTACACCTTATACTCTATGTATATTGTGCATTGTGGTTGTGGATGAATGTGGTGTGATGGTGAATGTGGGGTAATGACATCTTGTAAAATTGTGAGCATAACTTGTAAATAATTTTTGCAAATCAATGTTCCATGAGTAGGATTAGTTGAATGTCTTGTTTTCAGTCTATTCATGAAGAATTGTGGGACATGTATGTATGTTCTGAATTTTTGGTAATTCATGCATACTTGTGGAATTGCTAGTAAGTTCGGTTCGGTAAAATGAAAGCATGTAAAAATGGTTTGTGGTAACGGATTTATAGATGTATGAATTAGGATGATGTTGTATTCTGAAATCATGCATTAGTGGTCTCTGTGCAAAACAGTAAGTGGATAATTTTCAAAATGTGTTAGACCCATGTTAGCTTAAGTTGTGAATATATGCTAATTAGGTGTTTGATTTTCTGTAAATCCTATTTAGCTCAGAAATCTGAAAAATTGAGGGTATGATTTGGAACCCGAAAACAGCATGTGGTAACATTTCAGGTCAATGGAACAGTAAATAAAAAGTTATGTGCTTTCATGTGAATGTGAATAATTCGTACATATGATCGAAATGTGATTTGATTTTTGTTTAAACCCAGATGATTGGTGTGTTTACTGTGTGTTGAACCTTGAAAACTCTGTAGTATCATGTTAGGAAAAACAGAGGTGTTCATGTGAGTAAGAAAGTGTGAATGTGATGAAGAGTGTCAATGTAAAACCATGTGTAAAACTGTAAATGTGTAAAAGTGTAAACTGTGCCAATGTAATACTGCTTCCGAGAAGGCAGTGGAGCCGTATCAGGGAAAAGTCCCCCTGAGAAAGTTCATTGTGTTAAGTGACCCTAAGGGCATTAGGGGAAATCCTGGAGGTGGACAAGTACCACTGGTTAGGGTGGAGACTTGTTCTCCCAGTCTGCGTAGTCCAAGAGTCGCCATTGTATTGCCTAGATGGCGTCTGTGTGATGTGATGTGTTTGTGTCCTTGTTTGGTGGTTTGGACTATATGTCCCGGCACCTAAAATATGTGTAAAGTGAATGTGTAAAGTGTATGTGACCATGTGTAAATGTGTAAGTGATGTGAATGTGTATGTGTAAAGTGAACCATGTGAAAGAGGAAACTAGTGTAAAGAAAAATGTGAAATCTTAGATATGTAAATGTGTTATAGAAACCATGTGAAACTAAATCTGAAACAAGTGAATTCATAAAATGCATGTTATTATTCTCATGTTTATGTGTGCAAAAGTGTTTAGAATCCATGTTAGGAACAACAAATGAGTGTGTGAGTAAAATGGCATGATGGATTGTTCATGTGTTATGTTTAAGCAACGTTGTAGCTTTCATGTGTAGGTTTATAGTAATTGAATCATGTGAAACCAGCAACCTAAAGCATGATAAAAAGTTATGTATGTACTTAAGAACATGTGGAATCCATGCTAATTATGTTCTCCGTTCATGTATGTAAATTGTTCATGTCATAGCTCTCACGTGTTGATTAAAGTCTCATGAGAATTGAATAGAGACATGTGATAGGTGAATGTTATTTTGAAATCTGAAAGCATACGTATGATAAAATTGTAGAACTTTCATGATAGGTTGAAACTTAATGGCTAGCATGCTATGTGTTGCAAATGTAACGTGCGTTAGAAACCACTAGGACTTGTACGTGTATATCATTCATAGTGTTACTGTGATCTGACGGACTAGTTGTATTGTATATATGTGGACAAGTATAGTGTACAGTAGGAGTGCATGCATAGTGATACTATAGGTGTACGAGTCCGGACTCACTCTCGCTTCGGCGTACAGGTATAGTTGGTGACACAGTTACCCTCGGAGAGGCAGCAGAGACGGACTCCGAGCGGGAGACTAGCCAGTTTTGAGATCTTTTGATTGTGTACTTCTTAGTATGTACTTGGACATTGTATTAGAATTATCATTAAAAGAATGTAATATGTGGACATTTTGTATCTCTATTTCAGCAAATTAAATCATGTGAATTTTAGTTCCTTTTTGCAAATTGTAAACTGCATGTGTGTTTAATGTGGATGATGAATGAATGGAGATAGTTCTCTTTTACTTCCGCTACTCTGTTATATATTCGCGTGTATCTCAGCTGTTTGTATCGTTGGGTAAATGTCCCCTGTGGCTGGCAGCACTCGCTATACCGACGTGGGTTGGTATAACCGTACCGGTATAATGAGGGCCGTCACAGAGATTGGTATCAGAGCGACCGATTGAGATTACACATGAATATAACTAAGTCATCATCCCCATTGCATGCTAAGTATGTCCACTGTGTAGAAAACATTATAAGAAGTGAAAAATAGATAAGAAAGGGTTAGAAAATTAGTAACCTAGCTCTAATGGTGGCTGAAATTTTATGACAGCCATGGCTTCCCGTGGACGACGTGGAGGGGCGCCAGCTCGCGACGACGAGCAGAGGCGTGAGGAGCGGGCGGAGCAGCAGGCCCCGGCCCCACAGGGTCCTGTGCTTCCCCCACCACCGCCAGTGGATTATGGAGTGTTCATGCAAGGTCTGGTGCAAGCCATGTAGACCAGGCACACACTCAGGCAGCACTCCAGGCCCAGTTGGAGGCCCAGGTAAAATGATAAACAACTAAGTAGTCTGCTATTTGAATTGTATAATATATTGTGTTTATTGTATATTGCTTGTTGTTTAATGTAGCAGGCTCAGGCCCCAGCTCAGGACCATGGTGGACCTTCCATCATGGAGCGATTCAAGAGGATGACCCCACCCTCTTTTAAGGGGGAGAGTGATCCGCTGTTGGCAGAAAGCTGGATGAGGGAGATCGAGAAAATCTTCCGAGCTATCAGGTGTCCTGATGAGGACAAGGTGACCTTAGCCACCTACATGCTAGGTTAACTTAGTTTATGCTTGAATGTTGGTTGTTATTTGTTAGTTAGAGCTTATGAAGGTGTGTGCAGAGAGAGCTGATGTATGGTGGTCCTCCCTACTGCGTACGCGCTTCGAGGACGGAGCAGTAGATGTGGCGTGGACGCGTTCGTGAGGCTCTTCCGAGCCAAGTTCGTCCAGAGCACATCCAGGACAAGATGGAGCAAGAATTCCTTTCCCTGACGCAAGGATCAATGACCGTCCTGGAATACGAGGCAAGGTTTTCTGAACTCTCTAAATATGCACCGCACATAGTAGAGGATGAGCGCAGAAGACCAAGAAGTTTCGTGATGGGTCTCAAACCATCACTGAGGACGAGGCTCGTGGCGTTCGACCACCGCACGCTAGACGAGGCCCTCAGCGCAGCCTGCAGACAGGAGGGAGAAATGGAGCAGTATCTAGAGGAGAAGAAGGCTTCGCAGAAGAGGCCGGCAGCGACATTTCCAGCGGCAAGATAAGAGGAAAACGGTGTACTAGACACCGCAGAAACAAGTGGCAGTCAGCAACTATCAGGTACCCTCTGTACGTTCCCCCGGTGCGAAGAAGGAGTGTCCCCATTGTGGGAAGACCCATGGAGGTTCGGAGTGTTGGTTAGTAGCGGGTAGATGCCTAAAGTGTGGGAGCAGCGACCACAAGATCAAGGATTGCCCGAGCTTCAGCAGGAAGCTCAGCGAGGAGCGCCAGTACCAGCAATAGCGGCAGCCGCGCCAGCTACAGGACGACCAGGAAGGCCTCGAGCCCCAGCTCGAGTGTTTGCGTTAGCTCGTGAGGACGCCGAGCAGGCGGAGCATGTCACCGAAGGTACAGTTTTACTTTTCGGTGTGCACGCTCGGGTTTTGTTTGATACGGGTGCTACTCACTCGTTCATTCCGAGCGTTCGCTAGGCAGTTAGCCCTAGAGTCAGGCATAGAGTCTGAGGAGTTAGAGGTCCTTTGTCTGTGCACACCCCTGCGGGTACGGTATCGACCAGGAAGTGCATTCCGTCGTTACCTGTGTGCATTGAGGATAGATTCCTAGATGGGTGTTTCTTCTTGCTAAAGATGAAGGATTATGATTGTATCCTTGGTCTGGATTGGCTAGAGGAGCACTATGCGTTAGTGGATTGTCGTAGGAAGAAGATTGTGTTTCCGCATTCCTGGTGAGGACGAGTTCTCTCATCCCTTGCCAAAGAACTTAGCGGGAAAGTTAGTCATCTCTGCCATGAAGGCGATGCGCATGGTGAACAAGGGTTGTGACGCATTTCTTGCCAGCGTTATGCTAGTACCCGATGCTGGTTCCCACTGACTCTTGCAGAGATTGATGGGTGCAGGACTTTCCAGATGTCTTTCCGATGACTTGTCTGGATTGCCACCGGATAGGGAGATAGAGTTCACTATAGAGTTGCTTCCAGGCACCTCTCCTATCTCGAAGGCCCCATATCGGATGGCCCCTGCAGAATTAGCCGAGTTGAGGAAGCAATTGCAAGAATTGCTCGATAAGGGATTTATTCGCCCTAGCGTTTCCCCTTGGGGCGCGCCTGTATTATTCGTCAAGAAGAAAGACGGGTCACTTTGGTTGTGCATTGATTATAGAAAGCTAAAGCAGGTGACTGTGAAGAACAGGTATCCCTTACCTCGGATTGATGATCTGTTTGACCAGTTGCGAGAGGCATCAGTCTTTTCCAAGATTGACTTGCGATCTGGTTATCATCAGTTGAAGATTAGGAGTGAGGATGTGTCCAAGACGGCATTTAGAACCCGTTATGGACATTATGAGTTTTTGGTTCTTCCTTTCGGATTGACCAACGCCTGCAGCGTTCATGGATCTCATGAACCGGGTGTTTAGTCCGTATCTAGATAGCTTTGTTGTTGTGTTTATTGATGACGTGTTGGTCTATTCTCCGGATGAGGCCACACATCGTCAGCATTTGAGGTTAGTCTTAGAGGTTCTCCGTGAGCACAAACTGTATGCAAAGTACAGCAAGTGCGAGTTCTGGTTGCGCGAGGTTCACTTCTCGGGCATGTTATCTCCGGCGCTGGTGTAGCTGTTGATCCAGCAAAGATCCAGGCAGTTATGGATTGGGAGTTCCCAAGACTCCTTCGGAGATTCGTAGTTTCCTTGGGTTAGCTGGTTACTATCGGCGATTCATTGAGGGTTTCTCATCCATCGCCGCCCCTATGACAAAGCTGACCAGAAAGGGTGAGAAGTTGTATGGTCTGAGGCATGTGAGCGCAGCTTTCAGCTATTGAAGGCTAAGCTTACTTCTGCTCCGGTATTGGTATTGCCCAGTGGTCTAGAAGGCTTTGCCATTTATACGGATGCATCTCAGATTGGTTTAGGCTGTGTGCTCATGCAGCAAGAGAGGGTAGTAGCTTATGCTTCTCGTCAGTTGAAGGAGCATGAGAGGAACTATCCGACTCATGATTTGAGCTAGCAGCTGTGGTTCATGCACTAAAGATCTGGAGGCACTATCTTTATGGTGTCAGATTTGAGGTGTTACCGACCACAAGAGCTTGAGGTATCTTTTCTCCCAAAAGGAATTAACCTGAGGCAGAGGAGATGGATTGAGTTCTTGAAGGACTATGACTTCGACCTTCAGTATCATCCTGGAAAGGCGAACGTCGTAGCGGATGCTCTTAGTAGAAGAGGTCTTCGCTCCAGCAGGATTGGAAGATGTTGGAGGATGCAGCGTGCTCTATGACCGAGTTAGAGCCATCGTTGTGTCAGGCTTTTGTAGCTCAGCTATCCTTAGATCCTCAGTCTTGGATGAGGTGATTGAGCAGCAGAAAGCCGATCCTAGATTGTTAGAGTTAGTGGGTAAGGCGGGCATTGCTCGTGATGAGGACGGTGTGATTAGATTTCAGCACCGCGTTTGTGTCCCCGATGTAGTAGATGTCCGTGAGCATGTGTTAGCGGAGGCTCATAGATCGCGATTTCTATTCATCCGGGTAACACTAAGATGTATCAAGACCTGAAGAGATCATTTGGTGGTCCGGCATGAAGAAGGATGTTGCGGATTATGTGTCTAGATGTCTAGTATGTCAGCAGGTGAAGCCGAGCGGCAGCGACCATCCGGCCTTATGCAGAGGATGGATATCCCCGTATGGAAGTGGGAAGCTGTCACTATGGATTTCGTATCGGTTTTGCCTCGATCTAGAAGAGGCAATGACTCGATTTGGGTAGTTGTAGATAGATTCTCGAAGACTGCTCATTTCTTGCCTATGAAGAAGAAGCAGTCAGTAGAGAGCTTAGCTAGATTGTATGTTAGCGTATCGTTAGATTGCATGGTGTGCCGAAGTCGATCATTTCGGATCGAGATCCGAGATTTACTTCGAGACTGTGGAAGGGTCTTCAGGATGCGTTAGGTTCAGAGCTTAAGCTCAATTCGGCGTTTCATCCCCAGACCGACGGACAGTCCGAGAGGACTATCCAGACGCTTGAGGATATGTTGAGAGCGTGTGTCTTGGATTGGAAGGATGATTGGGAGCGTCATCTACCTCTTGTGGAGTTCGCATACAACAACAGCTTTCATGCTAGTATTGGTATGGCTCCATTCGAGGCGTTGTATGGTAGGCCCTGCAGATCTCCTTTATGTTGGGAGGAGACTGGTGATAGGCAGTTGATCGGACCGGAGTTGGTTCAGGAAACTTCGGATAAGATTCAGCTTATTAGGAAAAGCTTGTTGCGGCACAGGATAGGCAGAAGAGTTATGCCGACAACAGGAGAAAGGATTTGGAGTTCGAGGTTGGCGATCATGTCTTCTTGAAGATATCGCCTACTCGTGGAGTTGTCAGATTTGGCAGGCATAGCAAGCTAAGCCCTAGGTTCATTGGCCCATATGAGATTCTCAGACGTTTGGGCAGCGTGGCGTACGAGCTAGCTTTACCCCCAGCTTTGGCTAGCGTTCACCCGGTATTCCACGTATCTATGCTCAGGAAGTATGTCCGAGATCCGTCTCATGTGATTAGTCATGAGCCAGTGGAGATCCAGCCAGATCTTTCGTATGTCGAGCAACCAGTAGCCATTCTTGACCGGAAGGTTCAGCATCTCCGGAACAAGAGTATCGCGTCGGTGAAAGTTCTATGGCGGAACTTCTCACGTGAGGAGGCTACGTGGGAACTTGAGGATGCGATGAAGAGAAGTATCCCCTTTTGTTTGAGTAGTGTCGTTCTAACTTCGAGGACGAAGTTTCTTTAAGGGGAGAGGGTGTAAGACCCTCGAATTTTCGTCGTATTTTTTGTATTTATGTGTGTATATTGTGTTGAGTATGTATGTACGTATTTACGTAGTATTAAAATAGTATAATTACGTGTACATGTGTTTATATTAAACGTAAATATGTATGTATTGCATGGTGATAGTATGAATATAATACCACGTACATATTGCATGTATAGAAGCTTGGTATGCATGGTTTCTGCATAAATTAGGTTCTGGCGAAGGCCCTATTGGCGTCAATCCCCTGGCCGTTGAGGTGGTGTTAGCGTCCAGCCCTGGACGCAACCCTAATTCCGGCGTCCAGCGATCTGGACGTCAACTTCTCTGGCCTGCATGCGCAGCAGAGCTGCAAACTTCTAAACAAGGCATGGCAACCATTGGGGGATGTCCCCCAACGGCTCTAGGCTGTCTAATCACATGGTGAGTGGGTGAGGGGCTCTCCTACACCTGAACCCGAGTGGCCCTCCCCACTTCTCATTTCACCCTTGCAAGAGGAGAGAAGAAGAGAGAAAAACCCTAGAGCATTCTGTGAGAAAAACCCATTTTAGAACCCTCAAATCCGACCCCCTGGAGCTGGATTTGGAGATCTTCTGCAATAAGGAGGAAGCTAAAGCAAAGGGGAAGCTTCTCCATCATCCCCTCGGCGTGGAGATCACCCAGGAGCCCGGAGGAAGGATCTTGGAGGCACTTCTGCAACTTCTTGGAACTGCCCAAGGAGGTCTTCTTCGAGCCATAAATCTCTTGGAGGAATTTTAGAGAGGCAAGTGACCTATCTATGGTGTCCCCGTATGAGTCTAGGTGGTTTTTGACATTTTTATGGAATTTCCTCGAGTCCTAGACCCTCCATTCACCCAAGATTTAGAGCTCGGGTCTGTGTTTCTGCACAGACCTGAGTAGAACGCAAGGTCCCTGGACGCCCAGTTCATCCTTGGCGTCCATCGACCATGCCGCTGACTCTGAGTCAGCGGCCAGAGACCGCCGTCTAGTTCTTCTGAACAGAACAGTGAGCTGTTCTGTCCCTCTTGTATATTAATTTCGGTATGTTTATGCGATGAGGATATATTGTACACCTTATACTCTATGTATATTGTGCATTGTGGTTGTGGATGAATGTGGTGTGATGGTGAATGTGGGGTAATGACATCTTGTAAAATTGTGAGCATAACTTGTAGATAATTTTGCAAATCAATGTTCCATGATTAGGATTAGTTGAATGTCTTGTTTTCAGTCTATTCATGAAGAATTGTGGGACATGTATGTATGTTCTGAATTTTTGGTAATTCATGCATACTTGTGGAATTGCTAGTAAGTTCGGTTCGGTAAAATGAAAGCATGTAAAAATGGTTTGTGGTAACGGATTTATAGATGTATGAATTAGGATGATGTTGTATTCTGAAATCATGCATTAGTGGTCTTTGTGCAAAACAGTAAGTGGATAATTTCAAAATGTGTTAGACCCATGTTAGCTTAAGTTGTGAATAATATGCTAATTAGGTGTTTGATTTTCTGTAAATCCTATTTAGCTCAGAAAAATCTGAAAAATTGAGGGTATGATTTGGAACCCGAAAACAGCATGTGGTTAAAATTTCAGGTCAATTGGAACAGTAAATAAAAAGTTATGTGCTTTCATGTGAAATGTGAATAATTCGTACATATGATCGAAATGTGATTTGATTTTGTTTAAACCCAGCATGATTGGTGTGTTTACTGTGTGTTGAACCTTGAAAACTCTGTAGTACCATGTTAGGAAAAACAGAGGTGTTCATGTGAGTAAGAAAGTGTGAATGTGATGAAGAGTGTCAAGTGTAAAACCATGTGTAAAACGGTAATGTGTAAAAGTGTAAACTGTGCCAATGTGATACTGCTTCCGAGAAGGCAGTGGAGCCGTATCAGGGAAAAGTCCCCCTGAGAAAGTTCATTGTGTTAAGTGACCCTAAGGGCATTAGGGGGAAATCCTGGAGGTGGACAAGTACCACTGGTTAGGGTGGAGACTTGTTCTCCCGGTCTGCGCAGTCCAAGAGTCGCCATTGTATTGCCTAGATGGCGTCTATGTGATGTGATGTGTTTGTGTCCTTCTTGGTGGTTTGGACTATGTGTCACGGCACCTAAAATATGTGTAAAGTGAAATGTGTAAAGTGTATGTGACCATGTGTAAATGTGTAATGATATGTGAATGTGTATGTGTAAAGTGAACCATGTGAAGAGGAAACTAGTGTAAAGAAAAATGTGAAATCTTAGATATGTAAATGTGTTATAGAAACCATGTGAAACTAAATCTGAAACCAAGTGAATTCAGAAAATGCATGTTATTATTCTCATGTTTATGTGTGCAAAAGTGTTTAGAATCCATGTAGGAACAACAAATGAGTATGTGAGTAAAAATGGCATGATGGATTGTTCATGTGTTATGTTTAAGCAACGTTGTAGCTTTCATGTGTAGGTTTATAGTCATTGACCATGTGAAACCAGCAACCTAAAGCATGATAAAAGTTATGTATGTACTTAAGAACATGTGGAATCCATGCTAATTATGTTCCCCGTTCATGTATGTAAATTGTTCATGTCAATAGCTCTCACGTTTTGATTAAAGTCTCATGAGTGAATTGAATAGAGACATGTGATAGGTGAATGTTATTTTTGAAATCTGAAAGCATGCGTATGTATAAAATTGTAGAACCTTCATGATAGGTTGAAAACTTAAATGGACTAGCATGCTATGTGTTGCAAAGTGTAATGTGCGTGTAGAAACCACTAGGACTTGTACGTGTATATCATGCATAGTGTTACTTGCTGAGTCCCTGGACTCACTCCTTGCTTCGGCGTACAGGTATAGTTGGTGACACAGTACCCTCGGAGGAGGCAGCAGAGACGGACTCCGAGCGTGGAGACTAGCCAGTTTTTGAGATCTTGTGATTGTGTACTTCTTAGTATGTACTTGGACATTGTATTAGAATTATCATTAAAAGAATGTAATATGTGGACATTTTGTATCTCTATTTCAGCAAATTAATCATGTGAATTTTAGTTCCTTTTTGCAAATTGTAAACTGCATGTATGTTTAATGTGGATGATGAATGAATGGAGATAGTTCTCTTTTACTTCCGCTACTCTGTTATATATATTCGCGTGTATCTCAGCTGTTTGTATCGTGGGTAAATGTCCCACTGTGGCTGGCAGCACTCGCTATACTGACGTGGGTTGGTATAACCGTACCGGTATATGAGGGCCGTCACACACCAGCCTTTGGGTATGCAGTTAGGTTTACCAGAAAGTAAGGGGGGGTTTTCATGACAAAACCTGAGATCGCGACAGGTGCCTACAAGGAAGGCGACATGGGTGTCAGATGCAACAGGACAAGGGCCGCGAAGGGATGCTAAAGGCGACAGGGGGTTGTGAAGACGCGACTGGCTGTCAGATTCAGGCAGCATACGCGACAAAGTCTTGTCGCAATCAGTCCGACATGTCGGGCTGTCGCGACGAGACCTCGGAGACGACCCATCGAGCCTCGCGTTTCACAGATCTGCGCCAGATCCTGCAGACAAGGAAGGTTCTTGGTTTGCTGACCAACTTTCCTTCTTTTGACACAGGGTGCTTCTAAAATAGAAACATTTTGTACAAGTTATGAGAAATAACGAAACCAATTTTTAAAACAAACCTAGACATACAAGGTACTTCTATAAATGAATTGAATAAGGATGGTTTTCGTAGGCTTTGATCATGGGGAACACAAGGTCAACCAAGGGTAACCTGAAGACATAGTTTTATGCAGCAACCCTATACCATGCTTATAAACTCTCTAACTAATGAGATTTAGACAAAATGTTCAACATGCAAACTAGTAGAATAACTTTCATGTTATGAGTTTTCCCTAATTCGGTCTTGAAACACGTGCAACTATTAAGAACAGGAAAAGCTCTATCAGTGCGTGACTTTGACAAAACGCTTATAAATCAAGATCTACTAAATAATTCGATGAAACCAGTGGGAAATGAAAGTTAACTTGATGCTCTACACATTGGTATACGATATGTTAAGGTTTGGACCGAGAAAACCTACCTTTTGGGTTGAAGAAGTCCCGTTATTCCAGAAAACCAGTGTTCAGACCACTTGGAGGAAAACGCTTACTACTCCGTGTATACTGCATGGAATTTGGGCATTCCACTTGGTTTAGAACGTAGACATGACCCTCTTTCCAGGGGTATAGCCTTGCAAGGTGTGTTTAGGTGACTCACCTTTGGTCGACTTCAAGAGAGTGGTTTGTGCAGGTCGCAGCAGACGAGAGGGGAAGAAGAACGGCTTCTTGTGTCATTCCACAGCTCCTCAGCCACCAAGAGCTCCTCCACACGACCCTAGCAAGTCTAAATATTCGTTCCTAGGGTTTGGGTGAAGAGTATTTAAGTAACATGGTGTTTAGGAGTCCTATTATAACTAGGAAAGGAGGGTTTCGGATTGACATGTTGGTTTTCCTATTTTTTGAAGATTTCTTCCTCCCTTTGAGTGTGTGAGGCACTAGGAAACCTCCCCTCATAGTTAGGCACGAATTTGGGTTGCCATGAATGCATGATTGCATCCCCAATTCAACTCTATATTGCCTCTTTTTAATTTGAGCTTATTTATGGTTACGAATTTCTATGTATTTTCTAGCTTTATTTGATTTTTGGGCCAATGTTGCCCATTGGCCCAATTATGATAATGGGTCATCAATATATAATGTTGGAAGTCTCCCAACACTTTTATTTATTTTTAATTGCGTCTTATTTCCGTTGTTAACGGTTTTCCGTCTTGTTTCCTTATTTAGATAATTGGTCGCAATAACTCTTAAACCTAGCCCAAATGAGTTTATTGAACCAATTTCATGAGGGTCATTAGAGGATATTATTGAAGTCCTTATATGATTTTTATTTAATTTCTGACTCATCCCGTACGTGTGATAATGACTTTACGACTTATTCATGAATTACGATAATAAGTCGCGAAACACTTTAGACTTGGATGATCTGATTTTCTTGGCACAAATTTCTTTGTGAAGCTTTAGTAATAATATTAGGGTTGATTTATAATTTTTACGGAATTTTTCGATGTGTTTTAGCACATACGATAATGATACGTATGTTTTAAATACTCCGATATTATGGAATTATTTACTTCCATTTATTTGAGTTTTTATGTAGTTAAATTTTCGGGGTGCTACACCCTAGAAATTATTGTGCACTTTTATCACTTCTCTTGACTTTCTCAAATATATATTCTCTTCTCATCTTGATTTGTGGTGCACATTCCCACTGAACATGAAAACAAGCCATTAATGATACATTAAACTAAATAGAAAACACATTGTTATACTGCCAGATTGAACTCTCAAACTACTACCTTGCTAATCCCCAATTATCTTGAACTCATGATAATGGCCATACTTGATTGTGGGTATCTACCTTTAAAAATCTTGAGATGTTGGATAGGGCACAACGAGTGTCCAAGTACTCCAGTCTAGCCCACTCAACAGAGAGTTAGGAATATACTGTTAACTATAGGGTACAATGATTACTAGCATTGCATCTACGCTGGGAGTACTTGCGTGTGTAAATGCTAGATACAAAACACCACATTACACTGTTTCATGATGAATTCCAAGGTGGTATAGATCCTCAGTGCATATCCATGACTAGTGGACCTATTGTCTTGCTCATGAAAAGTACATGCTTGTTACATGCTCGCTTGCTGCTCGTTAAATGGCCAATCTTATACATGCTCTATCATTCATGCTAGCTAGATAATGGTCCTTGCTATCTTGACATCTTGAACTCGATTCTCTTGCTAGTTAATCTTATATATTCACTTGTTTATCTCTTGCTATCTATACGACTTGCTAGACACGTTTTACCATCATTGTTTTAAATTGCATACTCATATCATGTTCATACATTCTAGCTTTTAAAATGTTAAATACTTATATCATTGTTGGAAGATGTAAATCCTACTAGGCGAGTGCGTTCATTACCTACTTTCCAACATTTCAAGAGAACTAGAAATATATGTGGAAGAACCTACCTACACTGGGGAAGACCTGGAGTGATGAGCGAGCTTCCGTCTTAGCAAATTTAATTATATTCAAGTGTTATAACTTTAGTTGTGAGTGTTAAAGAGAGCATTAGAAATGTAGTAGGGGTGTGGAAAGGATATATGTACTTTTCCTTTCTTGAGTCAACTTATGTATCATACCATATTCGAGTTAATGAAATAAATTAGTTTTATTTATTGCTCTGAGCCATACATGTGGTGTGTGGTTTGTCTTGCTCGCGCTCGCTAGAGCCTTATTTGCCGACTGCTCATGTCTCAATTATTACTCCCACTGTCATCTTTGGGACGTGGCACATATTATACCTTATATCTTTATGTATTTCATTATGTCTATAGTTTTTGATTTCATTTATTTAACCTAACCACAATTGAGTTAAGAGCAGAAAAAAAAACTTATAACTTGACCTCTACAACTTTTATTTTTAAAATTACATCTCTCTCTCCCTCATCGACATCCTCAAAAGAAGGGAATAAATTAGCAAAAGACTTAATACCCAAATATCCATCATTAAGTTGTGTTAAATAGACTTTTTTTTAATAAACTTTCTGGTGTGACCCAGGAGAGCACATCTTGACCCAATAAGGAAGGGTCATCCTTTAGCTTAGCCATAATTAAAGGAGGCTCAAATTTGAGAGGAAAACAAAGAAAAATTACAACTTCCCCTTTCTTCTATTGTTAGAGTCTTAACTCTTGAGAGCCATAAGTCTATAAATCAACCCTCAAACTCTCTTGTCCAGCCCCTTGGACGATTCTGGAGGCTATTGGTTGAGGGATTGGGGGCGTGTTGCAAGGAAAGGAAGGAGTTCTTGAGAGCATTTTGTCGTTCTTCATCATCTTCTTCCTTAGATTCATCAAAAGTAAGTATTCTCCTAGTTTAAACCTAATTAAATTCCACTATAGGTTGCTTGGCATATTTTTTATTCTTTCAAGTATGTTTCTCCCTTTCTAAATCATTACGTACCAAGGATTGTGGATTTAGATTGAAAACCATTGGAAACAAGTTTCTGCATCATAAATGTGCATATTGCCCAGTGCGCATCTCTAAACATACCTTCGTGCTATGCCGTGTTAAGAATGCAGTTAAAGGATAGATCATGTCCTACCTTTCTAAGCACACAAGGGACCCTAGCTGCATCTCAAAACACACTAGTCCTCCTAGGCAGGACTAGACTCTCTCTCCAAAAATTATACTTTTTCTTAAAATACTACTTAAAATTGAAGAGCTTTGCTACTTAATCCATGTTTCTGCCTAGATCATGTCGTACAAAAATAATACACATGTTGAAAATATGATTAATCTTCCTTAAAGTATGTTATACTTGATGTTTCCATTTTTTGTCCTCTTGATGCTTCCATGTCTAAAAGAACTTAAAAATAGTTGTCCTTTGTGATCATAAGACCTGACATCCATGCTCTTGATTTTTCTTCAAATGATAGCCTTGTTTTAATGTTCTTGGTTTTTATGGTTTATGATCAAGAATAGCATTGTTGTATTCCATTGGAGCCATGCCACTGTGATGGTGGCATGATTCACACCACTTGTTACTGCGAACACCCTTTGGTGAAGTTAGGGTGCTCTGTTGGGTATTCCTCTTATGGATTGGAACTTCAACTAAAAAAAAATGCAAGAATAGAGGTCGAATCTGAAACTGGAAAAATCAGTCTCAAATTTGAGACTGACTTGAGATAGACTAATTTTGGTCACAAAATTGCCATATTAGTGACCGAAATAAGTTCAGTCACAATTCGATCTCAAATTGAGACTGACTTGAGATAGACTAATTTTGGTCACAAAATTGCCATATTAGTGACTGAAATAAGTTCAGTCACAATTCGATCTCAAATTTGAGACTGAATTGAGATTGATTTTTTCAGTCTCAATTTAGTTACAAAAGTGAGACCGAATATATTTAGTCTCAAATTATATTCATTTCGGTCTTTTCTATGGAAATTGTTAAGATTGAAAAAGTTAGTGACAATTCAGTAAAAATTTTGAGACTAAATCTGAGACCGAACAAGTTGGTCTTAATTCAGTCTCAAATCTGAGACCAAATTGTCACCGAATTTATTTCGATCACTAATAGCGCAATTTTAGTGACCTACATCTATTGGTCCCAATTCGATCACAGATCTGAGATTGAATTGAGATCGATTTGTTCGGTCTCAAATTTGTGAAGTGTGATTACGCTTAGTTAAGTATGATTAAGCTAGATTAAGTTTGATTAAATACTGACTAAGTTTGATTAAGTCTGATTATTTAGATTGATTAAACTTGATTAAAGTCTTGAATGTTGCCTAATTAAGTTTGATTAAGCCTCATAAATTGGCTAAGCCTGCTTGTGTAATTATGATTTACTTGTCATATTTATCCTTATTGTGTTATTGTATGCATAGTAACTTAGATTTTTATAAAGTTACATGTGTGTTTAATCTTCATAAATCAAAAAAATAAAATAATAATAGTTTTGATGATGACAAATTTTTTCAATCACTATCATTGTTTATTTATCATGGAAAAATTCAAACATTGCACACCTCACTGAACAGACACTTCATCATATATGAAGCTCAATTCGTCATGTGAGAAGGTTCACTTTGTAACACCCCATATAAGAATAGCTTAAATGGACTAAATCAACAGACTACCAACAACTTGGACTAGTCATTTCAAAGCTCGAGTATGAAAAGAATTTCAAAGTTAAGCGTGCTCAGTTGAGAGCAGTCCCAAGATGGATGACCTTTCTGAGAAGTCTATTAACTAGTATGGTTTGTTGGGGCAGTTAGCTGGTTAGGTCATCACAAATGGTATCAGAGCCTTACCGAGCCGGAAGTGCAGGAACTAAGTGCCACATAGGGCAAAGTGCTATGCTATGGGAGCCACTGTTGAGGTCATAACGACGTAAAGTGCTACATAGCGAAAGCCACCTCTTGAGCCTATAGGGGCACCTCTAGAATCCTGTCTGTCTAGGATTTGATTATGTGTTATATGTGCCTAGTGACGAGAACGTCACTTATTTAAAAGTGATAGATTGTAGCACCCTATATAAGAATATGTTAAATGGATTTAATCAATAGACTACCAACAACTTGAACTAGTCATTTTTAGAGCTTGAGTAGGAAAAGAACTTCGAAGTTAAGTGTACTCAGTTGAGACCAATTCGAAGATGGGTGACCTTTTTGGAAAGTCTACCAATTAGTATGCTTGTTGGGCCAGATAGCTGGTTGGGTCATCACTCTCTGTGTGTGTGTGTGTGTGTGTATGTGTGTAACTTAATCATCAAAAGTTGGCCTTAGGGACACCCTTAGAATTGACTATCTATTTGGATCTGATCATCCACCTCAGTCAACTGAAGTCTTAGGTCGGCTAGATCTCGATGGATCCGAGCCCTCTTCTTAGCCAGCATCCATCTAGACCAACTAAAGTTCTAAGCCAATCAAACTGTGTCCTTGTCATCGTGGTTAGCCAATAGATCCTGGACATGCCATTGTGGTCGGCCAAATTTACCACATCACTCCTCTTTCATCATTCTATTGTGAGCTGAATGATTGGATCATACTAGATGAAGTGTAGTGAGACATATGAGCTAAATGGTTCTATGACCTTTTACGTCTCTCTATCTAACTAACCTAGGTGGGGATGGAAGTGGGAAATCTGTGTGTGCCCGCGCGCATGTGTGGGGTGGGGTGGGGGTATCATCTTTTCGTGTCAGCTTATTTGATGGAGTAATTCTTGATAGATTTAGGCAACGTTTGGTACCGATTCAGAAAAAAATTTAGATGCTAAAATCTCTGACAGAATCATGTGTGTTCTCAAATGACCCAGATTATCCTCGGCTTCCGTGAGCAACAGCTTTTGCAAGAAAAGAGAGAGATAGATAGAATGGACTCTCTCTCTCCGCTTTTTCATAAGCGGCTAGGAGACCGCTTCTAAAAGATTCCTGGACGGGCCGACTTCTTGTATCACAGTAGACGTAGCATTTCTTTTTTTTTTTCCTGATTTTTGACAGTTTTCATTGCGACGCAGACGCCGAGGCAAGAAAGCCCTGTCCGTACGTATGAGGTCTGCAAAATCGTCTTTTTTAGATTTTTACTTCTTTGAAATCGTCTCCAAACGATGCCTAAGGCTTTGTGATGAATAGTGGGTTTTGAGAATCTTTAAATAAAAGGAAACTAAAAAAATAAAAAAATATCCAATCAAAATAAATAAATTTATGAATAGAGTTTTTTTTTGTCAGGTGCCTCCCCACGGTTCACTGCCCCCATTTTTCCAGACTGGATTATAAAGTTACCCACTTACCCACTCCAAACGACTCCCACCCAGCCATTTTGGAACCAGCATCTCATTCCACAGCCGCCCCCGCCGACGAAGACCGGTGACAGGAGGATCGAGAAGGGCAGGCCAGGCGTAACCATGAGCGGCAGCGGCGTCAAGAAGGTGGTGGATCTGGCGGCGAAGGCCTCCAAGTCGGGGATCGACTGGGACGGCATGGCGAAGATGCTCGTCTCGGAGGAGGCCCGTAAAGAGTTCGCAAACCTCCGCCGTGCCTTTGACGACGTCAATCAAACTCTCCAGACCAAGTACAGCCTGGTATTCCATCTGTGAGCGACTTTGGAGCTCTCGATTTCCGTTTCTTCACCGAATGTCGGTAGCTTGATCTAGGGTTCGTCGCTTATGCCACCCTTGGACTCGTTCATTCTATTCCGGTGGGTTAAGCACTTCCCTGTCGGATCTGAGTTCCCTGACTGGCGGAGGCCGCCGGGATTTGATCGGACGGAACGGGGATAGGGGGGCGTTGCCATTATGCTGGTCAATTACATTGGTTTTTTTTTTTTAACTTGTTTAGGTGCGGAAGTCATCTGCTTTATGAGATTTTCTGGGGCCTTCTTGTTCTTGGAAGAACTTTTGAAATTTTAAATGCAGTGGCATAAATTGCATTATTCTTTCAATACCTTGCTTTTTATTTGTTTTCACATGTTTGTAGGAGCCGGAACCTATCAATTGGGAATACTATAGGAAAGGAATTGGCTCTCGCCTGGTGGATATGTACAAGGAGGCCTACGAGAGTATGTTTCTGCGACTTCAGTTTTTGAGCACATGTTATTGACAAAAGAACTCTACAATACCATAAAGAAATAGTGTTTCTACTCATGTTGATGTCTTGGTGACTTTACTTTAGTCTAACCGATCAAAATGGTCCGATGCCCCATGAGTAAGATATTGAAGGATATTTATATTTCTCAATGTAATTGACAGGCTGCATCATAAGTGAATAACAGTGATGCTAAATTCACTGTATCAGTGAAAGAATTTGTTTAAGGGAAGCTGTTTGATTAGAATGTAGCAGATGTTTAGCTAGTCTCTCTAATATCAAGGACATGCTCTGCTAAACTCTCACTAAATTCTATGGATTGACTTGCACTGTCGTTGGTCAAAGTAAAGTACAGTGTACACAGATTTTGGCAATTGACTTTGCATGACATTGTGGAAAATACATAGGTTCAGCATTTTCCTTGATCCGCAAGCTAACATTCGTGGGTAGTGTCTCTTACCTGATTCTTCAACCATTTGGAGTGGTTCACTAGTCAGTTTTCTCTTTCTCACTGCAGGATATATGTTCCTCTCTATGAAAACAGAATAAAAGGAAGAAAAGATCTAGTATAACCTTGTCATCTTCTGTTCTATCTTTTCAGATGCATTCAAGTGCTTCATTTCTTTGGGAAGCTTTACTAATTGCATGAGAGATATTATGGGAGAGGTCTAAAATTGTCCTGCTTTATGTATGTAAATAACTTCCTTGGACGGGTACTCATTATGACCTTTTTTTTTCTGTTGTTGAGGGTTTCTTGTTTGATATAAAAAATCTATACAAGCAGTGATTTACCAATTAAAACTTTGATTTGACAAGAAGTTGGGAGAGAGTTTGTCTAAGATATGCTGCCACTTTTTGCTGTTAATGTGAATATGTCCTATCATAAAGTGTCATTAAAGGCATATGGCATCACTATAGTTTGGTTTGAGGTAGATGATACCATTTCCTTTTTAACTTAAGTAAATACATCCAACCATTGCAGCAACATATACCCATTGTTGCTTGGTGCACATTGTAGTCAGTGGATGTGTGCAGAATGTGTTTTATAAACTAGCTCAGGTTTCTTGGGTACGTGGCAACCAATTTACCCCAATGGCAACCCTTGAGATTCTAGATCCTCGTGCATCTATCTAAAATACCTGGGCCTCTCCTTCTAAGGGAAACTGCCACAACTGCCTCAGTTTCGCATGTCAACCCTCCCTTGAATTCCCTTCCTGCATATAGGCTAGGGAACAAGTCATTTTCAAAAGGTGTTTGCATGCGTGAAATCTGTACTGGTTAGCCAATATAAGAGAGGACACTAGTATGTGGTCAACAATCAGCATGTAGTTATTACAAGGAATAGCGAGTTTATATCTTCATCTCCTATTGTCTATAACACCAATGCATGACAGGTCTCTTTAAAGTTGTGTACTGAGTCAAATGGGCCCCTTAGATGTTTTTGGCTCTACTTTGAACAAAGCAAAGACATAGGCTGAATGGTATCAACATCCCTGGAGTTTCTCCTAGGTTCTCTTCAAGCAAAGCTTCCCACAATGCAACAGTCTTGCCCACAGCCCACTTGTGCAGGCTCCATCAATTCCGTTAACTTTCATATTGGATGTATGAAGAATGGATTTCTTCCCACGTTATCATGGACTTGACGGATCTCTGGCAAGGTCACCGTGGGAGCCCCTAGACCATGCTCATTTTGGGGGCTGGGGGGGCAGGGGGACAGGAGGGCAAGTTGAGGCTTGGCTTCTTGCAAAGAAATGATGAGTATTTAATGCATTTGAAGTATGGGAGATGCATTAAGGATTCTTGATTTTAATAACATTTTAAGCTATGTCTTAAGCCCCGAAAAATTATCTTTCTATGCAGTTAGCATGCATTCCCTTGGTCTGGGCTTTGCTTTGAATTTCCTTTTTTATGAAGTATATTATAGGAACTTTTGGGTAGAGTGAGTGCTAGTCATATTCGAAAGAATCCTATTTTGGCTTAATCTTAATAATTTTCATTTTGCACTCGTACACCTTTTGTTTTCAATAAATATGGTACACACACTTTCTCTAGGAAAACCCAGAAGTATTCAACTTATTGTGTATCTTTTGGAGGGTCATTTTTTTGTGTGAAATGTCCTGAAAGTCCTTGTCATCTCTCTCTCTCTCTCTCTGAGAGACCTTTGCCATCTCTCCTGGAGCGGGAGATCCTCCTCCGGCACCTCCTCACACCTTACGCATTCTCTTTGGTGCTCATTGTGACACCCCCGCATCTTCTCTTCCTCCAGAAAAGGCACCAACGTCGGAGGGGGAGATCCCCCTCTTCAGTGCCCCCTTCTATCCCACATGCTCTCTCTCTCTCCCCCCTCTCTTTCTCTCTCTTGCGTGTTGAGCCGAAGGTGGAAACCTCTCTCTCTCTCTCTCTCTCTCTCTCTCTCTCTCTCTCGCACGCACCTTGGAGCTGGAACCATAAACCCCCTCGACACCCAGGTCGGCACTGCCACTGGCCCACTGCATCCCTTTCCTCTCTCTCTCAATCTCTCTCATGTGCGCTCCTCACCACCAGAGCTGGAGGGACACCCCAGGTCAGCACTGCCATCAGCACTCTGTCTCTCTCTCATGCGCACATGCATGCCTCACAGCCAGAGGTGAAGGGGGAAACCCCGCCAGTGCTGACACTGCACCTCCTCTCTCTCTCTCTCTCTCTCTCTCTCCAATGCATGTGCCTTATCGTTGGAGTCGGAGGGGGCACCCCAAGTTGGCATTGCCATCGGCACCCCTCCCTCTCTCTCTCTCTCTCTCTCTCTCTTGTGCGCTTGCAACACAGCCAGATGTTGGGGGGGGGGACCCCCGGTGTTGCCAATATCTTCTCATGTACACCCGTCAATTGGTGTGAGACCCCTGATGCCCACATCAATGTCCTCGATCAGTAGTGTATATGTACTAGCTGCAGCTCCATGTCCGCCCTTTGACTCCACTGTTGCTGTTTCATCCTGGTGGTGACCTTGCCAGCAATGTTCTTCTTTGCATGCACATGTTTGTAAGTGTGAAGAGGGAGGTGGTGAAGGTGCACATGGAGGATGGGAACATCTTAAAGGTCAAAGGGGAGAAGGCCAAGGAGGAGATCGGAGCTGGGTTCACATGGCACAGGTGGTTCCAGGTCACTGGCAGTATGGGCGGACATTCAGTTGAAGCCATCCATGACAATGGTCTCCAGCTTATTGGCGGCGGGGGAGGACATCTAGTTGAAGCCGGTTCTAAGCATCTCCCCCAAGAAGCAGGCAGTGCCGCTGCTGGAGGGGAAGTAGGCATGAGTTCATGGACTTCGCCAGGCGCACAAGTTCGCGGACATCAGTTGGTACCCCTCCAAGCACAAGCCTGTGTACAGGCATGCCGTATGATGATAGGGTCCTCTTGAACACCTCCGGCGATGGCAAGAATGACTTCATCAGATTCTAGTCCACCTCCATCCTGGCCTCCACTGCTATTCAAGCCACAGCTATCAAATGCGCTACTCCCACTAGCTGCATCTTCAAAATGCTATACTCTGCCCACTATCTGCATCTCAGAGAGAGAGAGAGAGAGAGGGTTAAAAAGGTTCCTTGCAAACAGTGAGGGTTATTTTGAACCTTTTAAGCTAAGGATGTCCAGCTATAGACATTCGTCAACGGAATGTCTGGGTTATGGTGAGGTTTGTCATGACATTTTCCTCTATAATGAGGTTATACATGAAAATGCAAATGCAGGACGGATTCTCATGCAGT
The DNA here is from genome assembly GCA_014218235.1 of Colocasia esculenta. Lineage (NCBI taxonomy): Eukaryota > Viridiplantae > Streptophyta > Magnoliopsida > Alismatales > Araceae > Colocasia > Colocasia esculenta. Next base: position 2,950,648 of record CM024756.1, read on the forward strand.
TAGACTTCTAACATGGAGTATATATGCAAAAAGCCCTTCGTTCAATACGGAACTCCAGATGATGATACATAGAATACAGAAACTTTACTTGAGAAAGAAGATACATGTATATACCTAGGTTGATCACCACATATCCAATTTATGTCCATTATTTTCTTATTTGAATCCATTGAGGAACCTTTGAATACCCCTATTCCTATGGAAGTTTGCATGGCTTGCAGATCCTGCATAGACTTCATGGATTTCACCCTACCCTAGTCTGTTGTGCAACTGAGCTTCATTGTCATGCTTACTTGGGATTAGCCGATTGTCTGATGTCTCTTGGTGAGGTTTAAGGGGAGATCTCATTAAAATTGGACTGATTTATTAGGTTATGGAATGTACTAGTGCAAATGCTGAAGAGGTCCAGGACCTCCAGGTAATAATTCTTTATACTCACGCAAACTAGGTAATGTGCTTTTGCTAAATGCAAGTTTAGTTTTCTGTCACTCCTCTCTATTGCCTGAGAAGATCCTCTCATTGGCCTTTTTTTCCTGAAGCCGCTTATTTCAGGTTGCTGTGGGTAATTTGTTCTCAATTCATCATCATGATTATCAGAGCCATGTCCCATTTGTTTGGGTCAGCTCCTTTAATCCATCTAATGCCATATCTGTAATTAAGCCTAGAAGGTAAAGTCTCTTCTTGCTCTGTCCAAGCATCTCAATTTAGTTCTTCCCCGAGTTCTTTCACACTCCACTTTAATTTGACCACACCTCTTAATTGGCGTCTTGAGTTAAGAATACTCATGAAAATGACTGAATGTAGTCTGTGTATATTTCAATCTTTGTTTGGTTTCTACAGTGTGCTATGCTGGAATTAGTGTTCTCATTATATGCTAGCAAGTTAGTTGAATGCTCTTTGGTCATCACATATAACAATCCATGTCTGTCCTTGTATTGGAGCTATTCATAATTAACACCTGTATTAACCATCCAGAAGAGGAGTTATCTATAAACTATAAAGGTGAAGATTGCAAGCGTCCACGGTAATCACTAAGCTTGAAGTTTCAAGCATGGTGAAAATATCTTTTAAGTGACAATAGCTGATCATATGGCCGTCGCAAGCTGAGCAGCAGCATCTGGGTGGTTAGCATGTTGTACAGGTGGGTATTCCTTTGTCCATTAATTGGACTGGTTAGGGTTATGGCTCAAGAATCAGAGATCTGGATTGGACAATTGGGGAATTAAAGAAAGTTCCAAACCTCCTGTGTTGGCGTCAGCCTGGTTATTTTCCAGAAGGCAGTGTTTCCTTCGGCTTTTTAACTCCACTTGCAGGAAAATTAATGGGATAAGTCATTATAAGTATGACAACCAATTTCTAGCGACATGCTTTCTGAATAATAAGTTTTCTTGTTTGCTGTTATGACATCTCCACGATTTGGCTGCCTCCTGGTCTCTGCACTTTGAATTGGATGTTGGAGCATGCTAGAAAGACAGAGGCAGTACTTTCTATATGGTCATATGTCACTTTGATATATGTTTTGATTGTGACATGCAGCAACTTCTAATGATTGTTTCATGGGTCATTTTTTGTATGATTTATCTATCATCAACTTCTGTTTAGGCAATTCCTAACATGCAAAATTGTTCTTCCCTCTTCTTTGGATGCAGGTATAGAGATCCCCAAGTTTGTTGACACTGTGACCCCCGAGTATAAGCCCAAATTTGATGCCCTGGTGAGGACAAACATAATTCCTCATTGATCAATTGTGTACCTGTTTCTCAAAAGTGTGATTTCATGCCATTACTTTTTGAAAGATTTGTCCTTTATCTGCAAAATGGTTTCCCATTGAAAATAGTGCCTTAGGTTATATGTTTTGTGTGTAGACTTTTCCTTCATTTTACTAATGATAGGCTAACTCACTTCTTGGGTCAACAGTTGGTGGAACTGAAAGAGGCAGAGCAGAAATCGTTGAAGGAATCAGAGAGGTTGGAAAAAGAAATTGCGGAAGTTCAAGAAATGAAGGTCTATTTGCAAACAATGAACAAACATCTAAATTTCCCTGATCTCTTCATGGTTTCTTTAACATGACCTCTTTTTGTTCTGACAAAAAAGATCAGCACCATGACTGCTGATGATACTTTGAGAAGCATCCCGAGCTCAGGAAGAAGTTTGATGATGAAATCCGGAATGACTACTGGGGATACTGAGGAAGTGACGAGAAGATTTCTGAATCACCTTGTGAAGGGAAAGACCTGGTTTGCGTTGCCTTACATTTAGGTTTGGAATTTTGACTTCTTGACTGTTTAAAATAAAAAAAACACAGGAACCATATATAGGCTGCAAGTTGGCGGCCATCTTAAGCAACATATGCTACCGGTGCCAAGGCCCGGGCGTGATTTGATTTGTGGAGATGCTCAAAATCTTTGCTAGTTCTTGACATACGTTGCTTTGTTGCTGCATGTAGAACAGCTGCAATAGTTGTTGTCGTCCTTTTGTTCTTGAGAACAGTTGCAGAGTTTGTTGAGAAATGTTTATTGCAAGAAGGCTCTTATGATAAAATTAAGATGGATTGCAAAGACAGCAATCCTATGGCCGAGTCCCTGTCAAATAGTGTCAGCCAATAGAATTGTATTCATGCAATTGACGTCAATTTTGTTACAAAAGCCTTCTTGCAATAAGTGTATTTCTTGAGTTTGCTTTATCATCCACCAAACTGGCCTGCTAAACGAGTGAGCACCGTAGTGTCGGCGGCTACACTCGCTGGCTGCAGCGGGCTTACGTGAAGACTCATGGATGCCATCCCAGAGCCTTTGTAGACGGCTTTGACAGGCAGATTCCATGGGTTCGGATCCGGCCGCAATATTTCATAGATTCTTGTTCCGATTACACTGAAATATGTTATTTCTTATATCGATGGGTCTACGCACATGTGCGGGGCTGTCCCTTATTTTGTTCATATATTTGGCGAAGGGAGATCACAAGGTAAGGGAACAGGAATCTATTAGAAATTTATGAACAATCTTTCCGCAGAAACAAATTGATGGGTCTACGCATGTGCGGACCTGTTTGCATGTACCTGCAGATGGATCGTCTGTGTGTGTCTATTGACGGATGGGTTACTTTTCGTCATATATCAAATTAAAGAATTTTCTCTCTCAGCTCTTCCTCGTTTGCAGGCCATCTTATATCTAACGAGACATCTTTATCAATTGCTGGAGGTACCATGCTGTTAGGTCCTTAGTGATAGAACTGTCCATTTTTCTTTGAGGGAGGACGGCACGGAGCTCATGTTGGTCACCTCCAAAGCAATCGCTTTAAGAAGTCTTTTACTTTCTAGTGGACGCATTCTTTTGGTTTTTGAAACCATTTCCCTTGTATTAAGCTGCTGATTTTTCTTGTTCTTTTTGTCCAAGAAAAACTGTCACGTCCCGACGTGATACAGTTGCGAGTAAATGGGTACAGAGCATGTAATAGACATCAAATCATTGGACAAGAATAACGCTAAAGTAAATGCATTTCATTAACAAATCCTCATGTCTATTACAACCACTAATATCAGAGTCATTCTATAGGGTCTAATTACATTGAATAAAAGTAAAGACGAAACTATGACTCTAACATAATACTAAGATGTCAGGGTACTCTTGGCTTCACTCCTGGTTATTCCCGTCCTCTTGAGTGTAAGTATCATCCTCGGTCTCACCTGAGAACACAACAATAATGCAGGGTGAGCGATAACGTCTAGTAGGACTTAAAATCTCATGATCAGACATGCTTTAAATGATTAATGTATTAAGAGGCAGAATAACTAATGATAGAGAGCGATAGTCAAGTATTGTCAAGCAAGTGATAGCACGATAGCATGATTCATATAGCACAAGTGTCAAGCATAGTACAAAGAGCACGATGGCCATAGCACAAATAGCACAATATAGTTCATGATAGCACAACGAGTCGAGTATATAGCATGGCACTTTGATTGTCATTTAGATAGTCGAGATAGATAGCACTTGAGTGTAATGTCAAACACTCTGGTCAATTAACTCCCGCGGGCACTAACACTTTTTGGCGCACCTCTCAGGACTAGACCGGGCCCCTTTATATTGCCAGACATTAGTTATATTGTTTATCTTTAGACAATCAGTCAAATGGCCAATAGAGAGTACCAAGAAATAGATGAGCTCACTAGATGAATAGACGAGATAGTAGAGTGAGTGTGAATAGATGAGCGAGTAGAGTATAGATGAGAGCTAAAGGTCATTGCACATAAAACGTCGAGTAAACAGGCGATAGTAACAGTTGCACAACACACGCAATTGACGTTGGCAATCAGGTGGAATTCACTACCCTTCCACTAGCCATGTTATGCACAGGTCGAGAGGTCCGGCGTGAGTCAAGATAAGAGAGAGAGAGCATTCTAAGGCCGTTTGGATCTTACTGATCCCTAAAGGGTATCATAGGTATTAGGGTACAACCAGCTCGTCAACCATGTGGGAATCCATGGACAGAGGAGAGTTACGGAGGCCTTGAATGGGGATTTACTGGTCCGACAAAAGGAATATCCGACAGAGAATTTGTCCAAGTCAAAAGAAAGTGTATTTAGAAACGAGTGTTCGACGTTCCAGAGGAATTTTAGAAGAGTGGAGCGTCGGTAACAGTATTCCCAAAACATCATGAGAAATGAAGACAAGTCCATTAAAAATAGGACAATTTAAATACATTACTAAAGTAATTTACCAGATATATTATGAGATATTTTCATGCCAAGTCAAGCCATATTGGATGGTTACAAGTATGTGCATGTGATGAAGAGAATCATCGATATGAAAAGATCATGTGTGTGTCTTTAAATTAATCAATACATGTTCACATTATAGCATCTTTATTCACTGCGTTTAAGACTATTAACATGAGGTATAATCACTGTAGAAGGACAAGAGTACCAAAATCTAAGGGTTTTTATGCAAAAGTCTAGAAGGCGATGTACCCCTGCAAGGATCGCGACAGGGCACATCCAGAATGCGACAGAGTCCTTCAAAGGTCACGACGGGTCGGTTAGGACAGATAGCTAGATCGCGACGCCAGTGCCTGTTGCGTTCAGAACGCGACAGGTTTCTTGTCGCGATCAGTCCCTGAGAACGCGGCCTATCGGGCCGTTGCATTCTCAGGTCCTTCGCCTGAGCCCGAACAGGAAAAGGTTTTGCCTTGGATTGCGGTCCAAGGTTTCTAAGTTTTGATACAGGGTCTTTTAAAAATAAGAATCTCGGTGTACAGTTGATGAAAAATCATGAAACAAGTTTTAAACGAATCTAGACATGCGAGAGTATACCCAGTAAATGGGAATTTGAAAATAATCATGGTCTGGACAGGTTTTAATCAAGCTCATTTGTGAAGAACACAGAACAGTATACAGTGAAGGAAAAAGAATTAATTCGAGTAGTATACTGAATCAAAATTGGGGAAATCGGTGGCAAATGATTCTTGACAACGAGCAGTATGTCTAGTAAAAATTTCGTGGCATGATATCAAGTGTACATAGAGATCTAAATTAAATATGAGGGTTCGGGGACAAGATGATAGCAGGACTTCAAAAATAGAGATGTCAAGATATGGTCGATGAAAATTAGAGCAACCAAAAGGCTTGTTCCTGATACCAGAACACCTTACGGACGAGATTAATTAGGTTGCTTGTGAGAATGCCTATCTTTGGGTCGATTTGTCTCCTAGGGCTTCGAAGAACAAGCGTTAGATCTTGAGCAAGCCTTCTCCCCACGTTTTCTCCCTTCCTTTGGCTTCTCCTCCACGTCCAGCAAGCCTCAGTAACGCATTAGGGCCGGCCATGGAGAGGTTGGGGTGTATTTATGCTCCCATTGTTTCAAATTCCTACTATGACTCTAATTCCTATTTAATTCCGAGTTTTTCCTATTTCTTTCAACCTTCCAAGCTTGCCACCTCCTAATGGGGTTAGGTTGGGTTCCAAATTCGTACCTAGTCAATTTGGGTAGGGTTAGGAGTCCAATTCCAACACATATTAGCTATTTTAATGATTTAATAGTTCTTTTCTTTTTAGGAATATTTAGATACTGTGTGGTTGTTTTCGCCACCTAGGCCCATCACGTCAAGGCCGTCACGTCAAGGCCCTCAACGTCTCCCTTTTGGACGTGGCCTCCTCAGACGATTCCTTGTCTCTATATGGGCCAGATGAAAGGAGACCCCGCACTTCAGCCATCCTTGCTAAGCACTGCCGAGCTCGTCGGCAGGCAGCTTCCGAACAGGGACCTTAACCCTGCTGCGCAGAACACCCTGGTGTCACCCGAACAGCATGTTCGAGCCCTCATGTGGTCACCTGCTCGGAAGGTGTCTCCACAGGCTTCCGAGCAGGCCCTCTGACTACACGCGGTTGTAACCGCCCCAGGCCACGCGCCCCATCATCAAGAGGCACGATCTGCCTGGCAGCCCAACGGGCACCTGTGCGTATACTCCCCTCGTTATGCGCGCCCATCAAGGCGCCTTTTCAGGCACGATCCGCCAACGTTACGCACGTTGGCCTCGACGCCGACGCCTATAAAAGCACAGGTACAGTACCATGCAACGGTACGTTCTCATCTTCGCGCGAACACAATTCTTGCATTCCGAAACCCCCTGCCTCTCAAGCTCCTCACTGACTTAGGCATCGGAGGGTTTCCCCGGTCTTCACCGGGTCCCCCTGATTCCCTTCTGTTTTGCAGGAGTTCGTCCTCACCAGCGATCGTCTTCCCTCTTTAGTGGAGGCCCGTTTGGCTCCGGCCCAACAGGATATACCACCACATTTGGCGCCGTCTGTGGGAACGACGCTGCCATGGCTCGAGGACGATCCTCATACCAGAACGTAGGAAGCAGGGCGACGAGGTCTCGCCAGTCACGAGGGGCTCCCGTCGCCGATCCCCCCTGGTGACGTCGCCGTCGCCACTACCGGCGCAATCACGACGTCCCAGCACCACCGACTGCTGCGCACCTGCAACTGCCCTTGAAGTAGCAGAGCTTCGGGGCAAATGCAGCAGTTGACGGGCGTCTGCCTCGCCCTCAGGCCCAGTTGGCGGGGGCAGCGGCCCCGGCGGTTTCCCTCCCGCGAGCGGCAGGCAGAATCGTCACATCGACGCTCCCCGCCCCCTCCCGCGTTCCCCTGGCGCCGCAGGAGCAGCAGGCGGAGTCGCCGCGCGGTCCCTCCGGGCCCCGTCGGAGGAGCGGGCACCAGAGCGCCGCGGGCGTTCGCCTCGCCGCTCTATTATCTCCCCCCGTCCGCCGCGATCAGTCGTGGGAGGCAACTCCCACGCCTCGGACGAGGGGGCCCCGCCAACTCCGAGCAGGAGCTCGCCAGGCGCCTCAAGCGCGTGGTCGATCTGGAGCGCCGTATGGACGCGATGGTCCAGCGTGCGGAGGGAAGCTCCCGCGGAGGACGACTTGGACTTCCGCTCCCCTTTCAGCAGGGAGATCCTGGAGGCCCAGGTCTCCTCCAAGCTCCCTCTGCCCACCATCGCTCCCTACGACGGCACAACCGACCCGGCCGACCACATCCACGGCTTCGAGTCGCACATGGTGTTCCACGGAGCATCAGACGCGGCCAAGTGCAGGCCTTCCCTGCAACGCTCAAGAAACCGCCAGGGCTTGGTTTGAAACCCTCCCTGCGGGCTCCATCACCTCCTTCCGCCAACTGAAGAAGTCCTTCAGGGACAACTTCCTTGGCGGGAGGTCGCAGCCGCGAACGGCGGCTTCTCTTCTGGCTGTGCGCCAGAAGAAAGGCGAGGCACTCTGGGACTTCGTCAAGAGGTTCCGAACAGAGGCTTCGCATCTCGCGCCTGGACGTCCCTCTGGCCACCAGTGCCCTCATCCAGGGCACTCGCGACGGTTTTTTTGCAGAGGACCCTCGGCGTCCAGCCCTGCCACCCTCGCCGAACTACTCTCCATCGCACAGCGCCACGCAGCTTGCGAGGAGAGCCTGGCGGCGAGTAGGGCCGAGCAGGGGGCAGTCGGACAAGAAGCGGCCTTCCGACAACGGTTCCGACCGAGATCGGAAGAAAGGACGGCGCAATGGCGATTCTCCGCGCCGTCCGCGCCCCTTCACCAACTACACCCCCCTCACCCGGCACCCGAACAATCCTGGCAGAGATCAGGAATGAAGCTTTTGTTCGGTGGCCCCAGAGAATGCGCTCCGACCCCCGGAAGCGCGATCAAATAAGTACTGTCGCTTTCATCGCGACCACGGCCACGACACCTCCGAGTGCCGCCAGCTTAAGGACGAAATCGAAGACCTTATCAAGCGCGGCTACCTTGGACGGTTCGTGCGCCGGAACGAAGACGCGCCCCCGACGCCGAGACCGCACTCCCGAGCAGCCGATCAACAACGAGCCCAATGGGCAGAGATCAACGTGATCGCGGGAGGCTTCGGCGCGGGCGGAGAAAGCACTCGAAGCCGACGCGATTACGCAAGGCGAGTGCATGTCGTAGACAGGCCTTCGGCTGTTCGTCGGCCCCATATCCTGCCAGTCCTGCACGCGCACAGCCCGAGGAGGCTATAACCTTCTCGGATGAAGATCTTGTAGGGGTTACGACCCCACACACTGATGCGTTGGTCGTTTCGGCCACCATCAACCACTGTAATGTGCGCCGGATTCTGGTAGATAATGGAAGCGCCCCCGATGTCTTGGCTTACGACTGTTTTGTCCTCATGGGTCTGCGAACCGATCAACTCACCCCTGTAAATTCGCCACTGTTCGGCTTTTCGGGAGTTTCGGTCCAGCCCATGGGAAGGATTCGCCTTCCGATCACCTTGGGAACGGCTCCCAAGGGTTTGACCAAAATTGTTGACTTCCTGGTCGTCAACAACATGCCTGGATACAATGCTATCCTAGGCAGAGGTCTGATCGGACGCATCAAAGCAGTACCTTCGTCGCTCCATCAGAAGATGAAGTTTCCTACTCCGAGCGGAGTGGGCGAAGTGCTCGGGTGTCAGCGCGAGTCTCGCCGTTGCTATGTCCTCTCTCTTAAGAGACAAACAACCACTCGCTGATCCAGCTCCTCCACCTCCGATCAGCCTTCAACCAGCCGAGGGACGCCTGCTGAAGACTTAATCCCCATTCAAGTGGACACGACCCCGAACACGTCTTGTACATTGGCGCCTTGTTGACAGAGGCCGAGCAGCAACGCTACACAGCTTTCCTGCTGGCCAATTTGGACGTGTTCGCCTGGTCTGATGACGAGCTTCCAGGCATCCCCCCAGAGGTCATGGTGCATCGCCTCCGTTGGATCCCCGGATCCCACCAGTACAGCAAAGGAGGCGACCTGTGAACCGAGAACGGCAGACCGCGATTCAAGATCACGTGGTCAAAAGCCGAACTATTGGGCTCCTCCGAGAAGCCCAATATCCAAGATGGATCTCCAACGTGGTCCTCGTGCGCAAGGCCAATGGCAAATGGCGCGTGTGCGTGGATTACAAAGATCTCAATAAGGCAACGCCCAAAGATAACTTCCCCTTGCCGCGCATTGATCAGCTGGTGGACGCAACTTCCGGGCACGAGCTCCTTAGCTTTTGGATGCCTACTCTGGTTACCACCAGATCAGCATGCATCCCCCGATCAAGACGCCACGACGTTCGTTACAGACCTAGGCTTATACTGTTTCACCAGGATGCCTTTGGTCTGAAGAATGCAGGCGCGACTTACCAGCGGCTGGTCAACAAGATGTTCGAGCAGCAGATCGGCGCAACATGGAGGTTTACGTTGATGACATGCTGGTCAAGACACTTCCGAGTACTGACCACATTTCCGACCTCCAGGAAACTTTCGCAACTCTGCGAAGGTATAATATGAAGCTCAATCCTGCCAAGTGCGCGTTTGGTGTTCGGTCGGGTAAGTTCCTCGGGTTCCTCGTATCAAACAGAGGAATAGAGGCGAACCCGGAAAAAATCCAAGCAGTGCTTGAAATGAGCAGTCCGAGACAGTGCGCGACGTCCAACGCCTGACAGGGCGTCTGGCGGCACTGAATCGGTTCATGTCCCGAGCAGCAGAAAGAAGTTTTAACTTCTTCAAGTTGCTCCGAGGCCCTAAAAGCTCCTCGAAGCAAGGGGGGCAAGTACGGTGGACTGATGAATGCGAAGCCGCCTTCACCGAGCTGAAGGCATATTTGGCAGCCCCTCCTGTTCTCTCAAAGCCTGTGCTCGGAGAACCTCTGTTCGTGTACCTTTCGGTCACCGAACACTCTATCAGTGCGGTCTTGATCAGAGAAGTAGGAGCGGCGCAGCATCCCGTATACTACATCAGCAGGGTCCTCCAAGAAGCTGAAAGGAGGTACCCCAGGGCAGAGAAACTCGCCCTTGCTCTCGTCACAGCTGCTCGGAAGCTTAGGCCCTATTTTCAGGCCCATTCCGTTACAGTTCTAACCGATCAACCGCTGAAATCCATTCTTCAGCGGCCGGAGGCTTCCGGTAGGTTGGTTAAGTGGGCGATAGAGCTTGGTGAGTTTGACATCAGCTTCCGACCGAGGACGGCGATCAAAGCACAGGCGTTGGCAGACTTCGTGGCGGAATGTACCCTTCCGGCCGAGCAGGATCCGCCGTTGGCAGACGAGCCCCCATGGGAGCTCTATGTTGACGGATCCTCTTGTGTCACCGGAAGCGGGGCAGGTTTGGTCCTCACCTCCCCGGAGGGGTTAGAGTTCCAATACGCCCTTCGTTTCCGCTTTCCAGCCTCCAACAACGTCGCCGAATACGAAGCTTTACTGTCCGGTATTCGCATGGCTAGGCACCTTGGGGCCGTTCGGCTTAGAGTCTTTAGTGACTCCCAGCTGGTCGCCAGCCAGGTGAGCGGACAGTTCGGAGCAAGGGAACCTCGCATGGCTCAATACCTCCAACAGGTCAAGAGCCAGACAGAGGACCTCGTATACTTCGAGGTTATACATGTTCCACGGGGGCAGAACGCGCGAGCTGATGCACTTGCCAAATTGGCATCTTCAGGTGACATCACCCCTTCTCGCTCTGTGTTCATTGAAGAGCTCGCCTTGCCAAGCACGGAGACTGATGTAGCGGCCATAGAAACGGGCCCACCAACCCCAAGTTGGGTGGACCCCCTCGTGGCATACCTCCTCCGAGGTGAGCTTCCGCCCGAACAGGACGAAGCTCGGAAAGTCAGGATGCGCTCGCAGCATTTCACCCTCGTAGAAGGCAAGCTGTACCGGCGGTCCCTTGCAAGACCTCTTCTGCGTTGCCTCAACCCTGAGGAGGCCCTTGCGGCCACAGAGGAAGTTCACGAGGGGCTGTGCGGAAGCCATCTGGGGGCAGAACGCTAGCGCGCACCCTCATCCGAGCAGGGTTCTGGTGGCCTTCTCTTCAGAAGGATTGCATGACCTTCGTCAGGAAATGTCCAGAATGCCAAAAGTTCGGAGTACTCATCAAGCAACCGGCCGAACAGCTTCACAGTCTGTTCGAGCCGCGCCCTTTCGCCAGATGGGGCATTGACATCTTGGGTCCCTTTCCAGAGGCCCAAGGTCGGAAGAAATTTCTGTTCGTAGCCATCGATTACTTCACCAAGTGGATCGAGGCCGAACCCGTTACCACAATCACCGAACAAGCCGCATGGAAGTTCGTATGGAAGAACCTTCTCTGCAGGTTTGGCGTCCCAAGGGTGATCACTTCTGACAACGGGAAACAGTTTGACAGCACCTTCTTCAAGCAGAAGTGCGCCGAGCTCGGAATCTACAACCACTTCACCTCCGTGGCTCATCCCCAAGCTAACGGTCTGGTCGAAAACGCCAACCGAACATTGCTGCACGGGATCCGAACCAGAGTGGAGGCTGCAGGTGGATCGTGGATCGATGAGCTCCCAAACGTTCTTTGGTGTCACCGAACAACTGCTCGGGTAGCTACAGGGGAAACACCTTTCCACCTGACCTACGGCTCGGAAGCAGTTGTACCTTTGGAAGTAGCCCTTCCAACTATCCGAACTACCCACTTCGACGAAGCCGCCAATAACCGCGCTCTTCGGGAAAACTTGGACATGCTAGGCGAACGACAGAGCGACGCCAGCATTCGCCTCGTTTCCTATCAGCAGCGACTCGCACAATATTATAATGCGCGGTTCGGGAAAGGCGGTTCAATGTGGGAGATTTGGTTCTGCGCCGCTGTTCGGCTTCGGACCCCCGAAGAGCAGTAGGCAAGCTTGCCATCAAATGGGAAGGACCTTATCAGGTCACCCATGTCCTCGGGAAAGGCTCATATAAGCTCACTACCCCTAGTGGCGAAGCCATACCCAGGACTTGGCATGTCTCTAATCTTAAGGCTTATTATTTATAAAAGCCTTCTTTCAGCATCCTACCTCTCTCCCCCCTATTCCTGTTGTTTCATAAGCATTTAGCATATACCCTGATCGGGACCTCCTAAACATGCAACGCTTATGAAGCTAACGGATTCCGAGCCGAGCAGGAACAAACAACAGAAAGGGAGAAGATAGAGAAAGGAAAGCTACAAGACAAGCTCATAAGCAGAAGAGTTCCTTCACAAAAAGTTTTCTTACATTGACCTCTCTTGGCCGTGGTTACAAAAAGAAGGTATAAGAATACATAGAACAGCAGATAGCTAAGGAGCCTGTTCGGAGGGACCGGCACCTTCATCCGAAGAAGGCATTCGCCCAGATTGGAACTGCGCAAATCGCACATCATCCAAGCGGGCATCATTGGTCCGGCGCTTGCACTCCCGAACAGCCGCCTCGAAAGCTTCTTGGGCACGCCCAACCCAGGATAACGCGCTCGCCGAACTCCCTTCCGGCGTTCAGACCTATTCTGTAGCAGCGCGCCCCGTATTGCTCCAACTCCTCCCTAGTCCGGTCCAGCCTTGTACTCCGCCACGGCACGGACCCCGGCATCTGTGACCACCTAGCCAGAGCATCCTTCTCGGCCCGGGCCACCATGACATTCATCTCCGAGGCTTGAAGGGCAGTCTTGAGGTTCTTCACCTCCTCCTCCAAGTCCGCCTCGCGAGCCTTATGCCTTGCCGTGAGGTCCTGACAGTAAGCCGACTGCGCTTCATATAAATATTTCTGCTTCCGGGACCGAGCAGCCATAGCCTTCAGGACGCCCAGTGATGTAGATATACCCTCCACAAGAGCCTCAAGATCGACGTCACTTGCTACGTCATCATCTTGGTTCTCGGGATGGTATTCCTCTGTCCGCACCTCTGGAGTCCTCTCGGAGGGAAGGTCTTGGCACCTTGCCAGGCGATCAAGGTAGGAGGCAGACGGGCTGGGAGGCAGCTTCCTTGGCGACGTTTCGACGCGACGGAGCGTTGCCTCCAGAGCTGCTACGGAAGGCACCACGGGGAGTCTGCGGTGCAGCACCTCCCGCAGAGGTCTATCGTCGTCCTCGGAGCTCTCGCCCCAGCCGCAGCGGCGGCAGACGAGATCGCGGCATCACCGGTCATAGGTTCTTCAGGCCGAATCAACCTGGAAGCCACGACAACAACACTCATTGAGCCCGAAGCTTGACCCGCTCCGGTGGCCTCCTGCCTTGTTGTCGGCTGAGCCCCCCTCCATCTTTGGTGGCGGGGGCCACAAGGGCTGTTGAGCGGCCCTCCTCGCGTCCCCAGGTCCTTGAGTGCTCTCCTCCCCGAGGACGGCTGCACTCTCGCCGACTACAGAATCCCCAGCGATCACCTCGGCTGCACTCTCGCCGACTATACGGCCTTCGGTGATCACTGAGGTGGGGAGCATGGGGGGCAGGTGTCTCCACTTCCTTGTGGAACGTCCCCCCTCGGAAGAACTGCCTCGCCAGTACCACGAACGACCGCCGGCGCAGGAGTGGAGTCTGTGGCTGCCCTCTCCTCGGCACCAGGATGTACGCTCCCGCCTGGCGCGCCATCCCGCTCGGCGCTCCCCTCACCAGACAGGACCACCCGATCCTCATGACCCGGCGACTCCGTCAGCCCTCCAGAGCGGTCCGATTCATCGCTGACCATTATCAGGCCTAGCTCGGCGGACATCTTCATGACCGCCTCTGAACGGTCCACGGCTGGAGCTGCGGTGCCCTCTCCTCGGACGCCCCCGCACGCTGACGAGATCTTCGAACCATCAAAGGTTCAAGATCCTCCTCTGGCTCTTCCTCCATCGCTGCGGCGTCTCCTGCAGCGCGCAACATCAGCTTCCTCAGCTTCCTCTTTTTGGAACTCGGGGCTCGTCGGATACCCCTCCTTCGGGAGAGCGACTCCTGGCTGGCGGCTCCATCACAGCCGTCTTCCGCTTCTCCTTCCTCTTCGGTTGGGGGAGAGAGGTCGTCCCCGCGGTCGTACCCGTCTCAACCACCTTCTTCGCGGCACCTCCCTGCGCTGCGGCCTTCACTTGCCGTGCAGGCCCCTTCGCAGAGCCTCCCTCGTCCATCCTTATTGAGCAAATGCTGACGGGGATCATCTCGGCATAATTGGCCATCTCCTTCTGGCCCCGACCAGCCGCTATTTCTTCATCGTCTGGAAAAAGCAGGAAAAGGATCAGAACCCATGAATGCGAGAAAAAGAAACAAGCAGAACAGCAAGAAGACTTACCCCAGGCGCGGCTAAGCTTGCACTTCACAAGCTTGTACTCGGTCAGGTACCCCTCGGCATGGTTCACCGAGACCGTATTCAGCAACTGGGAGGCAGCGGCTGCCTCCCGAATCAAGAAAGGGGCCATATCCGCCCTCTTCAGGGGCTCCACCACCCTAGTGGAAAGTCCCATTCAGGGATGTTTGCTCCCTTCTTTCTCCCCACGGAGAAAAGTCGCCCTGTCCACCCTTTGTTGTTGGACAGCCGAGGCGAGAAGTTGATCCGCATCCGGTTGGTACGATGTTTCACGTACACGATCCCCATCCCGGACTGCGGAGAGCACGCCAGGCTAAAATGACTTCGGAAGATCTCCGAAGTCGCTTCAATCTTCTTCTTCCTGCACATGACGCAGAAGACGAAGATGGTCCTCCACGAGTTGGGAGTCAGCTGGATAGGCGCCACCTTCCAACTTCGAAGCAGCTCCTTCGCGATCTCCGGCACCGGCAGCCGGAGACCAGCTTCCAGCAGGTCCAGCGAGAGCACGAAGCACCCGGCCTCTGGGTTAGGTACGACTCGTCCTCGCGCATCAGGACGATCTCGTATTCCTCACCAATCCGAAAGCGCTCCGGAGACCCTCGAAGCTCCGGTACTTCGCCACTTTCGCTCCTGCCGGCGCATCCCGCTGGCTTCAACGACCTCCTTTCCTTTCTGAGCCATCGCTGGAGGGCAGAGAGGGCAACGAGGGGAGAAGAAGAACAGTGGCGGAGGAACGACTCAGAGGGGAAGGCGGAGAGTAGGTTGGAAAGCAGTGGACTGGAAAACTTTTCGGGACGGAGACCCCGCTCTCGCCCCTCCCCCTCCTTATAAGGAAATGAGGCGCGAAATCGAAGCGTTCCTGGAAACGTCGTTTCCCTCCACTCCAAGTCTCCTCTCGAATGACCCGCGGTGTGCGTTCGGTCCTGGCGTGACATTCTGGGATTGACACGACCCCGTGGTCATCATGAAAGCCCCGCGTTCGAGGCAGCCCCTCCACATCGCGTCGCTGCAGGTCTGTTCGGATCTCCGAGGACGATACCGCATTTATTGCGGAGATGACACCCGAGCAGGTTCCCGCCCTCAAGCATTCTACTTCCGAGCCACTTGAAGGCGTGGGGGGCAAGTGTGGTGGCTGTTTTTTCGCCACCTAGGCCCATCACGTCAGGCCCGTCACGTCAAGGCCCATCACCGGTTCCCTTTTGGACGTGGCCTCCTCAGACGATTCCTTGCCCTATATGGGCCAGATGAAAGAGACCCCGCACTTCAGCCATCCTTGGCTAAGCACTGTCGAGCTCGTCGGCAGCAGCTTCCGAACAGGACCTTAACCCTGCTGCGCAGAACAACCCTGGCTGTCACCGAACAGCATGTTCGAGCCTCATGCTGGTCACCTGCTCGGAAGGTGTCTCCACAGGCTTCCGAGCAGGCCCTCTGACTTACATCGCGGTATAACCGCCCAGGCTAAGCGCCCCATCATCAAGAGGCACGATCTGCCTGGCAGCCCAACGGGCACCTGTGCGTAACTCCCCTCGTATGCGAGCCCATCAAGCCGCCTTTCAGGCACGATCCGCCAAGCGTTACGCACGTTGGCCTCGACGCCGACGCCTATAAAAGCACAGGTACAGTACCATGCAACGTACGTTCTGATCTTCGCGCGAACACGATTCTTGCATTCCGAAACCCCCTGCCTCTCAAGCTCCTCACTGACTTAGGCATCGGAGGGTTTCCCCGGTCTTCACCGGGTCCCCCTGATTCCCTTTTGGTTTTGCAGGAGTTCGTCCTCACCAGCGATCGTCTTCCCTCTTTAGTGGAGGCCCGTTTGGCTCCGGCCCAAACAGGAATATACCACCACAGATACGAATTTAGGATATTTTTCTATTATTCATCTTTTAAAAACCCTATTTTGGCCCAATACATTTTATATGATCTATTTAACAAGCCCATCACTTCTTTTGTTAATGGGTTTTAGTTAATTCCTTTTCTTATTTTCCAATTTAATAATAATAATAGTATTATTATTATTATTTTCTTTTGAAAAATCAGGTGGCTACATCCTCCCCCTCATAAAAGATTTGGTCCCAAATTTATATGACTATAATGGAGAGAATGTCTTACCGAAAAGATCGGAGTAATTTCGCCTGATGATTCCAAGTTCCCATGTGGCTTCTTTCACTCCACGTTATTCCATAGAACTTTAACCACATGAATGGGACGGTTCCTGAGTTGTTGCACCTTTCGTTCTAGTATCTTGACTGGCTTCTCCTCATATGTCATGTCTTTGTTCAGCACCAACTTCTCATGGCGAATGATGTGAGTCGGATTGTACACATATTTTCTAAGCATAGAGACATGAAACACATTGTGTACACATGCCAAATTCGTGGCAACGCCAGCCGTAAGCAACCTCACCAACCCTTTCGAGCACTTCAAAAGGACCGAGAATCTAGGACTGAGCTTCCCTTTAACATCAAATGTTTGGATGCCTCGGGTAGGAGATACCTTTAAAGCACATGTTCTCCTACTTGAAATTCTAGATCTCTCTCCTTCTCTTGTCTGCGTAGCTTTTTTGTCTAGACTGAGCAATCTTGAGCCGATCTCGAATCACCTGTATATCCCTGGTTGTATTTTGTACCATGTCTGGGCCTAGCCATTGCTATTCCCCAACTTCATTCCAGCATGCAGGGGATCTACAGTTTCTACCATAGAGCGCTTCAAATGGTGCCATTTTAATACTCGCATGGTAACTGTTGTTATAGGCGAACTCGATCAAGGATAAGTACTCATTCTAGTAACCTTGAAAGTCTATAGTGCAGGCTCTTAACATCTCCTCAACAATCTGGTTGGTTCTCTCAGTCTGCCCATCAGTCTGGGGTGAAAAGCGGTACTAAAATTGAGCTTAGTACCAAGTGCAGTCTGCAATCCCTTCCAAAAATGAGAGGTGAATCTCAGATCTCGATCCGAGACAATGGATGATGGAACTCCATGCAGTCTCACGATCTCTTTGACATATAGAGCGGCTAATACCTCCACAGACCACTTACTCTTTATAGGTAGGAAGTGTGTGGATTTGGTTAGTCGGTCGACAATGACCCATATGGCATCGAGTCCACCGCGAGTCCTGGGTAAACCCATGATGAAGTCCATGCCAATACTTTCCCATTTCCACTCTGGAATATCTAATGGTCTAAGTACTTCAGCAGGGCGTCTATGTTCTGCATTTACCTATTAGCAAGTAAGGCAATGGGCAGCATGCTCGACTATTTCTCTTTTCATGTTCGGCCACCAAAATGTTCTTTTCATGTCCTGATACATTTTGGTACCTCCAGGATGAATAGTATACTTCGTTTGGTGAGCTTCATCCATTAACTTCCTCTTCAGTTCTTCATTATCTGGAACACATGTTCTTCCTTGGAATACAAGCCTTCCATCCTCAGTCATGGCAAAGTCCAGTTTCTCCCCTAAGGTTTCTTTGATACAAACCAAGAATGGATCGCTGTCCTGTTGTGCTTTGATCTCTTCCAGCATGTCAGATTGAATCTTGATATTGGCAACCAAGACTCAATCTTCCCTATGTTCAATGTTCAAGTCTAATCTTGCAAATTGTTCTAGTAGTTGCATCTCGCCAAGAACTAGACTTGATAAAGATGTCATCAGCTTTCTACTGAGAGCATCAGCCACATCATTTCCTTTGCCTGGATAGTACTGGATGATGAAGTCAAAATCTTTTAGGTATTCTAGCATCTCCTCTCTGCCTCATATTAAGTTCCTTCTGAGAGAATAAATACTTTAAGCTCTATGGTCTGAATAGATAGTGAACTGCTCACCATATAAATAATGTCTCCAGAGTTTTAAGGTGAAGACCACGACAACCAACTCTAGGTCATGCACAGGGTAGTTGACTTTATGCGTCTTCAGTTGTCTTGAAGATAGGCAATGACTTTCTCCTTTTGCATCAATACACGCCTACCCATTCCTGAGGCATCGTATAAATAGAGAAACCTTCTCCCTCTATTGGAAGAGCGAGAACAGGAGCTGAGGTCAGACATTCTTTTAGAGTTTGGAAACTCTTCTCACACTCTTTACTCCAAGAGTAGGGATTCTCCTTTCATGTAAGACGCGTGAGAGGAACGGCGATCTTGGAGAAGTCCTTGATGAACTGCCTATAGTAGCCAGCCAGTCCTAAGAAGCTTCTGATTTTTGTGACATTAGTTGGTCTCTCCCATCTGAGTACAGCTTCGACTTTGGAGGGATCAACAGAGATGCCGTCCTTTGAGATAACATGGCCCAAGAAAGACACCTCTTCGAGCCAAAATTCACACTTGCTCAGCTCTGTATATAATTTGTTGTCTCGCAAGACTTGCAGTGCTATCCTCAGATTTCTTCATGTTCTTCTTTGGTCTTTGAATATATGAGGATATCGTCGATGAAGACGACCACGAACTTGTCAAGGTATGGTCAGTATATGCTGTTCATGAGTTGCATAAAGGTTGCAGGAGCATTGTGATGATCAGTCCATCCCCATATGATCTTAATTATTATATGTAATTTTTGGTGATTAACAAAACCTTAACAAATATTCTCTAACAAGTTTTTTTGAAGTTCATGCACAGAGACTAAATCAAGCAAAATCTGTAAGTTATTCTCTTACACTATCATTTAAAGTTTAAAGCATGAATTTCTTCTAAGTCCACATCGATTTCCTTTATAAAAGAACGATTCTATCGCTACAACAATTTCATCTTATGACGATTTCGTAAGTGAAACATCGATTTCGGTCTCACAACGATTTCGTAAGTGAAACATCGATTTCGGTGTCACAACGATTTCATAAGTGAAACATTGATTTCGGATTCACAACGATTTCATAAGTGAAACATCGATTTCGGTCTCACAATCGATTTCCTTATTGAAACATCGATTTCGGTCTTGTAACGATTCGATAAGTGAAACAACGATTTTCATTGTTGTAACGATTCATAAGTGAAACAACGATTTGATAGCTATAATGATTTACTTTCACTTAAAGAATGACTTGGTCACCATAACGATTCGATAATGTGAACACAATTTGATAGCGATAATGATTTGCTTTCACTTAAAGAACGATTTGATTACCACAATGATTTGCTTCTACTTAAACAACGATTTGCTTGTACAACCTTTGCTTATACATGATTGCTTATCTGTACAACGATTTACTTAAACACCGATTTGCTTGTACAACAATTTGCTTATACAAGGATTGCTTATCTGTACAAACGATTTGCTTGTATAACGATTTGCTTATACAAGGATTTGCTTATCTGTACAACGATTTGCTTATACAATGATTTTGCTTATATCTGTACAACGATTTGCTTATACTTCCAACGATTTGTGTTCACATGATTGCTTCTACTTAAACAACGATTTGCTTGAACAATGAATTGTTAACATAACGATTTCATAAGTAGAGCATTGATCGCATCGACTTCATGAATACATCTATTATTCTCACGATATTCAAATATATATTTTCAAATACTGTGGAGTTCAAGTCTTCCCACGTATATCTTTGTATGTTGCACCACGTAGCATTTATGGTAACTGTACACATCATCTGCATGTCACATATCTGAATGCTTTCTACACCCATGATAAAATAGCAAATACTTTATCAGGTGACAGAATAGCATTTCTATTTTGGTGTACATTTTTACTGCATGGTTTCTAACGTTGACTGACAAGCATAGAGACAGTCTAGCTGTCTATGGTTTGGCATTTATTGTGTGCAGGTCTTTGCCAATACCACATCCTACAACGTTGAACAACTAGAACTAAAGGATATCTGGATGAATCTTCTCCTGCATATGTATCTTCCAGAAGCATTAAATGACTGCAGCCTTATCTGTTGCCACCTCGGACCAGCCAGTCTAACGTGCGTCAAACAAAGAGACAACGGACACTTCCAACGGCTATATTCTCAGTGAAGATATATAGAAGACTGAAGACTCCATGAATAAGAATAATCATCTACACTTGCGAGCATCAGAAAGAAGAGCTCTTGCTTTACTCCATCTTTTCTTTAGCTCTTAGCTCTCAGCCTTTCATTGTTTAGACATTTTGAGAGCTTGTTGTTCTGAGAGATTTTTTCTAGTTCAAATCTTTCTCTCTCAGACTTTGCCTCAGATCAAGCATTCTGTTGTAAGCTTGGTCTAGGGGCCTTTCGCCTTTAAACACATTGTTTTTGTGTGTTCCTCTTTGAGCTGTGAAGAGAAGACCTGCTGGAAATAGGTGGTTGTTTTTCCCTTCATTGAGGAAGGAAGACTTGTTGTATCAGGTGGTAAGTTGTACCTTTTCGGGGTTAGAAGAGAAGGCCAACTGCGGCTAGATGTGTAAGGGTCCTAAGGGGACAGTACCCTTGGTTAGTGAAATCCCAAGTTGTTGCTTGGGGACTGGACGTAGGACTCCTTGGGATAGTAGGTCCGAACTAGGATAAAATCCTTCTGTGTTTGTGTGCTTGCTTGTTTGTCTTCACTATCACTAACACTAACTATCGATCGTAGTATTTTTGTGTTTAGCATTTTTATTGATAGGCTTTAATCTAAAAGAATTTTTAGAATCCCATTCACCCCCCCTCTGGGCTTGCTAGCTGGGCACAAGTGGTATCAGAGCCAAGTCTCTTCAAGAAAGAAGATCTCACGATCTGAAGAGCAAATAAAATGGCAGCTCAAGGATATGCTGAGGGTCGTCCGTCAATAGACCTCCTCTATTCGATGGTGAAGACTACAACTATTGAAGACCAGAATGAAGTTCTTCCTTCAAAGACTCGATTTTCACTTTGGTCCATCATAGAAGAAGGATATCTAGTAGTTCTCAACAGTAGAGAAAATTGGACAGATGAAACAAAAAGAAGATATCTCTAAACGCAAAGCAAAGAGTATACTGTGCTGTGCACTAAACAAAAGAATTCAATAGGATCTCAGCGTGCAATTAGCAATGGAAATGTGGGAGAAACTCAAATCACATATGAGGGAACAAACAAAGTCAGAGAAACAAGAATAGATATCTTGGTAGCTCAGTATGAGAGATTTCAAATGTAAACGGGAGAATCAATCACACAAATGTATAGCAGATTCACAGATATTACAAATGGTTTGGCTGGGCTTTGGAAAGAGCTATGACATGGAGATATGGTAAGAAAAATATTGAGATCCTACTAGCCTCGTGGACTCCTAAAGTAACAGCCATAGAAGAGCCAACGACATAAGAGGATGTCACTTGAAAAGCTTGTTGGGTCCTAAGGCCCACGAAATAAACATGGAAGGCTTGGAGAGTCCTCCAGTAGTAAGAAGCACAACAACGCTCTCAAGGATGCAGAAGACACATCTGGTGATGAATCAGATGATGATAAAGGCAATGGGAGTAGTGAAGATGAGGAAGCATTTCTTCCAAAAGACTGTAGAGAATACTTGCCAAGAAAAAGTATTAGTCAGGGAGAAGATATTTCAAGAAGGAAAGGACTTCAAGAAATCCGAAGTCAAGGACACAAGGAAATCTGAACCCGTATGTTATGAATGCAAGAAGCTTGGACACATTAAGGCTGAGTGTCCAAAGCTAAAAAAAGGCAGAGTTCAAGAAGAAGGACCACTCGAAGAATTCGGAAATATAAGAAGAAAGCCATGACAGCTGTATGGAGCAACGATAGTGACTCAGACGCGAGTCAAGCTCTAGTGAAGAAGAAGAAGAAAAGGCCAACCTGGCCTTCATGGCAAACATAGATGAAAAGGGAAGCCTTAGAGCATCAAAGTGGTACCTGGATAGCGGGTGCTCAAGGCACATGACAGACAACAGAAGATTGTTTTTCTATATTAAAGATGAATAAGGTACAATGACTTATGGCGATAATGAAAAGGAATAGTGATCGGTTGTGGACCAGTTGGTAGTCATGGTAGAACCCTCATTGAAGATGTGCTATGTGTTCAAGGACTCAAACACACACTAATAAGTATAAGCCAGTTTGTGACAAAGGTCACCAAATCTGATTTCAACATCAAAGTGCCTCATTATGAATGGTGTTTGTAACAGTGTTCGAAGCCTGCAGAGAAAAGAATCTATATGTGCTTCATCTAGAAGAGTTGAAGGATTAAGATGTATGTCTAGCAGTAAACAAAGATGAATGTTGAGTTATGGCAAGAAGATTGGGTTCACTGCAGCCTAGATGGAATAAGGAAGCTGATTAAACATGATTTAGTGGAGGTCTGCCCAGATTAGCTCAAGAACAAAGGCGTCTGTAAAACCCTGTGCAAAAGAAAACACACAAAGTCATCTTTCAAGTCAAAATAGTTGTAACCACCTCCAAACCTCTAGAACTGTTGCATATGGATTTATTTGGGCCAATGAAACCACCAGCCTAGGAGGAAAGAATTTTGGATTCGTAATAGTTGATGATATTCAAGATACACATGGGTATCATTTTTGGAGCATAAAGATGACACATTTGACAGTTTCGTTAGTTCGGTAAGTTAGTTCAGGAGGACAACAAGTTCAGTATAATAAGCATTCGTTCAATCATGGAGGAGAATTCTAAAATGAAAATTTGCAGAATTCTGTGATGATAAGGAATTGAGCACAATTTCTCAGCACCAACACCACAGCAAAATGGAGTAGCTGAGAAGAAGAATAGAACATTACTGGATATGGCCAGAACTATGTTATCTGAATATACTTCCAAGATATTTCTGGGCTGAATTATCAACACATCATGCTACATTTTAATAGAGTGATGATTAGGCAAATTCTGAAGAAGACCGCGTATGACTTTACAAGCAGAAGAAGCCCAATCAGTCATTTCAGAACATTTTACTATCCATGCTTCATCCATAACAATGGTAAAAGAGACATGGTAAGTTAGATTCCAAATCTGATGAAGAATCTTTATGGGATATGCTTCCAAACCTAAATGTTATAGAGTTTTAACAAACAAAGTTATTAATTGAATAAACTGTTCATGTTATCTTTGATGAGTTTAACCCTTCCTTAAGGAAGGAAGCCGATAGTGATGATGAAAATGCCGAGATCCTCACCAAGAACTGAAGAACCCTCCATCAAAGATTCTGAAGATCCACCATTGAAGAACTGCAACAGAAAGAAATATCTCATAATGATCTTCTAAGGAATGAAGATACAAGAAGATCATCCCAAAGACAACATCATTGGAGATCCTCAGTTGGGTAAGAACTAGAGGTAATGTGTATCCCGTGTGATTATTTAGCATTTGTATCTCAATTGAGCCTAAGACAGTCAATGAAGCACTATCTGATGAATCTTGGATTCTAGCCCAGCAAGATGAACTTAATCAGTTCAAGAGAAATCAAGTTTGGTCCCTTGTTCCGAGACCATCAGATCATCTTGTGATTGACACCAAATGGGTGTTCAAGAACAAATTGGATGAAGCTGGTGTTATCACTAGAAACAAGGCTAGACTAGTTGCTCAAGGCTATTCCCAACAGGAAGGCATAGATTTCGATGAAACCTATGCACCGGTGGCTAGACTAGAGGCAATTTGGATTTTACTTGCTTATGCATCGGCATTAGATTTAAAACTTTTTCAAATGGATGTAAACTGCATTTTTAAATGGATGTATAAAGGAGGAAGTCTATGTAGAACAACCTCCTGGCTTTGATGATGTATCCTTTCCAATCATGTTTTTAAATTGCATAAAGCACTATATGGTTTAAAGCAAGCACCTAGAGCATGGTATGAAGGCTTAGTATATTTTTATTAAATCATGGTTTCATCAGAGGCAGGTAGATAGTACATTATTTATTAAGTCAAAGTCAAAATATATTGCTTGTGCAAATTTATGTAGATGATATAATATTCAGATCTACTGATGAATCCTTCTGTAAGTACTTTGAAAAGCTTATGCAGGGAGAATTCAAAATGAGCATGATGGGGGAACTCAACTATTTCCTTAGATTACAAATCAAGCAAGGCAAGGAAGGAACACATATCTGTCAAGCAAAGTATACCAAGGAATTATTGAAGAAGTTCGAGTTTGATAATGCAAAACCACTATAAACACCAATGAGCACATCTACAAGGTTAGACAGTGATAAAGATGGTAAGAAAGTAGATCAAAAACTTTATAGTGGTATGATAGGATCATTGCTTTATTTAACTGCTAGTCGACCTGATATTCTATTTAGTGTATGCATATGTGCAAGGTATCAGGCTGATCCTAAGGAATCTCATTTAGTTTCTGTTAAAAGAATCTTTAGATATCTAGCTAAAACTCATGATGTAGGTCTGTGGTATCCAAAATCATGCGAAATTAGTTTAGTAGTATATTCTGATGCTGACTATGCTGGATGCAAGGTAGATAGAAAAAGCACCAATGGTAGTTGTCAATTTCTTGCAGGATGCTTGATTTCATGGTCCTCAAAGAAGCAGAATTCAGTAGCACTGTCAACAACTGAAGCTGAGTGCGTAGCTGCTGGAAGCTTTTGCAGTCAACTACTATGGATAAAACAACAGCTTGAGGATTATGGATTGCACATCAAGATCATCCCATTGCTGTGCGACAACACCAGTGCAATAAATCTCACCAAAAATCCAGTCCAGCACTCCAGGACGAAGCATATAGAGGTTAGATATCATTTCATTAGAGATCATGTAGAAATGGTAATATAAATATTTCTTTTATAGATACTTTAAATCAGTTAGCAGATATCTTTACAAAAGCCTTACTTGAAGAGAGATTTACGTCTCTTAGAAGGTAATTAGGCATGTGTAATTTGTAATAGATTTCTCTACACGTAACTGAAATAATAATATTTTTAGAATAATGCGTATTCTCTCCCCTGGAATTAAGGAAATCCTTTAATTGCTTGCGTCATAAGTTGCTTTGGCGGTTCGATATTTTAAAAGGTTTTATCTCTTGCGAAATCATCTCCTCTTTTGTCATTTTTTGCATTTATTACTGCGTCTCTTCAAAAGCAACTTTAAGTCCCACTATAAATTCTGTAATCCATGCCATATCGATTCCACCTCTCTCTCTCATCACCTTCGACTTGCCTGGAGTGATAAACCCTATCGATTCTAGATCTCTCTCTATCTGTGTGATTTCAAAGAATCCCTCTCTTCTCGCTAAAAATTTCTTGAGGGCTTCTGTTCCATTCCTCCCCACGATCCTCTAGAACCCCTCCTTGTTCAATTCCATGGCGACTTCTGGGGTTTCCGGCATTGTTGGTGGCTATAGCGTTGCTTTCCTCACAGCAGAGCAGCAGGAAAGGTTTGCAGCGGTGAAGACAAAGCTGTGCGGCAACAAGGCAGTGGATGTTGCGGATTTAGAGAAAAATGGAATGCACAGTGTGGTAGCATGATGTAGAGGATGAAATGTACAAGGATGGTGACTATTTCAGAGGCAAGCTATCCAGACCTAGTAAAGGCTTTCTATGCCTGCCTGAAATCCGAAGAGGATGAGTCCCTTACCTCCACAGTGAAAGGTACCCCATCCACATAACATATGATCTATTGGAGAGTTTTTTTGGAGTGTCTACAATTGGCCGCAGTGGGGTAGACAGCGTCGACATCCATGTCAAGGTAATCAGAACTGAGTACAAGTTGAAGGATGGCAAGATTGACATCAACCAGTTAAATAATTTCAACCAGATTTTGCACTTCATAGTTTGCCAGATCCTAGTACCAAGAAGCGCAACTTCTCCACTTGCCCTAAGGTAGATTCTGATATGATGTTTTAGGCTCTTTAGAATCAGGATATTAATATGGCAGAAGTGATTATTGAGAGGATGAAGTTTGCAACTGCAATGATTTGGGACAAGAAGAACAATCTGAATGTTTTCTCTACCATATGCTCACCTGCTGACAAGGATTTTTCAGAATTACAACATAAATTTGAATGGTGAAGTGTCAGAGAAGATGGGCCAAGCTATCAGGTCCAGAAACTTGAAGAAGAGCGGCTTTTCTCTAGTAGCCACTGTTTGGACAAAAACTTCAGTTGCAGAAGGAGAGGCCATTATCGGGGAAGCTCAAGAAATTCCTCCAATTCCAGAGGCAGAGGGAGAGGCAGAAGTGAGGGTTGAAGACCCTGTCGTAGAGGTTCCAGCTGTCCTAGCAGTCCAAGAAGAGGCAGCAGAAATCAGAACAGAAGAACACAAGTGCTAGTAGAATTGAAGAAATTCCTCCCGAGCACATTGAGC
Organism: Colocasia esculenta; assembly: GCA_014218235.1. Lineage (NCBI taxonomy): Eukaryota > Viridiplantae > Streptophyta > Magnoliopsida > Alismatales > Araceae > Colocasia > Colocasia esculenta. The sequence continues at coordinate 2,977,403 of CM024756.1, forward strand.
CCGTAGGGCAGCTATTAGAGGTTGAGTCCCCCTCGACAGTTGTTGCATCAATAATTTAAGAAGTGTTGGAAACTATCGCTAGTATTCAAGGGAAGTAAGAAAAAATTGTTCCAGAAGTTGTGGCACCAGGCCACAGTGAAGTTCAGATGGAAGATGCTCCTGCTCAGGGGGAGCCTAAAATTGAGAAGGAAGCTGAAATTCAGAGGGAGCCCGCAGCTAATGCCCCTGCTGATCAGTTCCAGGAAGGTGTTGTGGAGAGCACCTCGGATGATGACGACAATGTGGAGCCAGTTGCTGGCACAGGTGATAAGGGCAAAGGTGTGGCCACTACAATTCCATTACTTACAAGGAAGGCACACCGGAGGTCGAAGAAGAAGAAGATTCATGTGCACTTGAAACCAATAATTGAGAGATTAGATGCACAAGGATAGATTCTGTGCTCTGTTCAATATGATATTTCCTCATTTTCATAAGTCTGAGCACTGGAGTGAATGAAATGGCTATTGGTAAAGGCAGTACTGCGAAGAATGAAGAATGAGTTGGTGAGCGTGAAGCAAATGATATCAAATCTTTTAGATTTAGTGAGGACGCAAGTTTCCACTCCTGCCCCTCCTGCTCCCACTCCTGCAGTGCCTGAGAATAGTTCAGGGCCATCAGGGCCAAGTAATGCAGAAGAAGATGTTCGGCCATCAGGGCCAGTTGCAGATGAAGCAGTCCGACCATCAGGGCCTGTTGGTGTTGAGGAATCTGGGCCATCAGGGCCAAAGGTTGCTGAGGAATCGATGCAATCCGAGCCTGCACAAGAGCAATCAGGGCCACCAGGGCTAGTTTGGGATGAGTTAGGGGGAATCTCAGGCTGAGCAAGTGAGAGCTGAAAAGACTGTAGAAAAGGCTGTACCCCCAGAGCCACCTTCTTCTCCTCTTCAGACTCCAGCCCCTCCTTCTCCACCTTCATCCTCCACTGCTCCTCCAGCTCCTGCCACCTTTAAACAACCTCTTCCCAAAAACTTCTCCTCACCTACACCATTTCCTGCCACCTCCTCCTCTTCTCCTGCTTCCTCTACATTTATTCCTCCTCCTACTTTTGAGGCACCTCCAGCATCCTCCTCAGCTGGAGCCTCATCTTCTGGTCCCTCATCAGCTGGACCATCTGTACCACCTCCTTCTACTTCTTATTCTTTCCTTCATCCTCCTACTCCTCCCTCTTTTGTTACCATTATTCCAGAGGGTGCCAAAATTGAAGGTCACATTATACAGGCCATCAAAGATGAGTTTGAAGTAGCCATACTTCGCTCAGTCCTGTCAGTTGGCACTCACATTCATAGGACCAGCTCTTCCAGTCATGTTCCTAAAAAGAGAAACTTTTCTTCAAACTTTGCTCTTTCTTCTAAATCTCGTTTTCCTCCTCTTTGGTTTTCTTTCACTGTTGAAACTCAAAGAAGGTCTCTCTATTGTGATTCCTTCAAAAATGTACATTTGCCACAATTTTGGACTTCCCCACCTCAACCTCACTGAACATCTCAATGTTGTTCTTCCCCTCTCTTCTCTTTCAAAAGCTGATCAGTCAAAAATTTCTCTATGACTGAGACTAAAAATGAAGATCAGTGGGCTTGGGGCCATCAGTCTCTATACAGGAAATTCATACTTGCTAGATCTGATCGATTCCCACCCAGAGATCACCCACTCACTCTCTCTGAGTGGTTTGTGATTCATCACAAGAATACCTGGGGTCCGTTTATCCAGAAGGAGATCAAGCTTATCAGATATTTCCAGATGTTTAATGATTACAATATCTCCATATTCTTCCAGAGGTTCAGCTTGACCAATTTCGAGAAGCTATTTCTCTTCTCAGTTCAGCTACTGCAGTCTCCACCTCAATCCAAGTGGACTTCGCCACTTTGAAAATGCCAGATGTTGTGTTCCTGCCTCCCCTTCATTCTTTGGTAATGGAATCTGCTGTGGGCCCGATCATTTTTGAAAGGTTTGCCAGAGTCATGGGCCGCATTTCAGTTCAGAAAGGGAATTTTCTTGCATTCCACCACTTTCTATTCTGGGAATATCATCAGGGCCACCTCAAATTTGATGTTCTTGCCCCTCTTCTCTCTGAATGTGCGCGGCTCTCTCCAGCTGATTGGGAAACGCATTACCCCCTCACTGCTCAGCAGCTTATTGATCTTAATACCTCTCAGGTCAGCGCAAATAAACCTCCTCTTTCTGTTGAAGAATTTCTAGATTTGAACTCCATTCACCTTGTTCAAGACCTTTTGCCATGTGGGTTGAGAGATACAAGGTTTGTGTCTCTTTAAAAAAGGAACCGAAGGCCAATCAGATTTTCTATCCAATCTCAGTTGATCAGTTCCTCAGCATGCTAGTTTTGACATCTCCAGCTCCTACAAGATGTTCCTTGGATCCGATGTGTATGCCAGATTTCTGAATGCTCAAAGGGATCTTCATATCCAGCGGATGGTTCCTATCATGGGCCTTCATACACTATTGCTTGGAGTGCTTTTCAATTGTATTTCAAAGAGCAAGAACTTAAGGCTTGGCCGATTATTACTCACCATGCTCTCTTTTTTGTCTCCTGCCTTTTATCTTTTTGTATCCCCGCAGTGATATAATATAGTGTTGCTTGCATCCCATTATCTTTCTTCTCTTCTTTCTTTGTCTACTTTGGTTTCTTTTTGCTTAATGATAAAAAGGGGGAGAAAATAAAACATTATGAAATACATATCTACAAACCTTAATCCTTATTTAGAAACTTTACTTAAGATTATTTCAGCACTTTATATGTTATGTTTGATGTGTTTTGTCATCACCAAAAGGGGGAGATTGATGATTAGTCCATCCCCATATAATCTTAATTATTATATGCAATTTTGGTGATTAACAAAACCTTAACAAATATTCTCTAACATTTTTCTGAAGTTCATCCATAGGGACTAAGTCAAGCAAAATCTGTAAGTTATTCTCTTACACTATCATTTAAAGTTTAAAGCATGAATTTTCTTCTAAGTCCACATCGATTTCCTTTGTAAAAGAACCATTCTATCGCTACAATGATTTCATCTTATAACGATTTCATAAGTGAAACATCGATTTCGCTCTCACAACGATTTCGTATGTGAACATCGATTTCGGTCTCACAACGATTCGTAAGTGAAACATCGATTTTGGTCTCACAACGATTTCATAAGTGAAACATCGATTTCGATCTCACAATGATTTCGTAAGTGAAACATCGATTTCGGCTTCACAACGATTTTATAAGTGAAACATCGATTTCGTCTCACATCGATTTCCTTATTGAAACATCGATTTCGGTCTTGTAACGATTCGATAAGAGAAAACAACGATTTGATTGTTGTAGCGATTCGATAAGTGAAAACAACAATTTGATTGTTGTAACGATTCGATAAGTGAAAACAATGATTTGATAGCCATAACAATTTGCTTTCACTTAAAGAACGACTTGGTCACCATAATGATTCGATAAGTGAAACAACGATTTGATAGCGATAATGATTTGCTTTCACTTAAAGAACGATTTGATTACCGCAACGATTTGGTTCTACTTAAACAACGATTTGCTTCTACAACGATTTGCTTATACAAGGATTTGCTTATCTGTACAACGATTTGCTTAAACAACGATTTACTTGTACAATGATTTGCTTAAACAACGATTTGATTGTACAACGATTGCTTATACAAGGATTTGCTTATCTGTACAATGATTTACTTATACAACGATTTGCTTATACAAGGATTTGCTTATCTGTACAACGATTTACTTATACAATGATTTGCTTATATCTGTACAACCATTTTCTTATACAACGATTTGCTTATACATGTATAACGATTTGCGTTCACAACGATTTGCTTCTACTTAAACAATGATTTGCTTGAACAATGAATTGTTAACACAACGATTTCATAAGTAGAACATTGATCGCATCGACTTCATGAATACATCTATTATTCTCACGATATTCAAATATATATTTTCAATACTATGGAGTTCAAGTCTTCCCGCGTATATCTTTGTATGTTGCACCACGTAGCATTTGTGGTAATTATACACATCATCTGCATGTCACATATCTGAATGCTTTCTACACCCATGATAAAATAGCAAACACTTTATCAGGTGAAAGAATAGCATTTCTATTTTGGTGTACATTCTTACTGCATGGTTTCTAACGTTGACTGACAAGCATAGAGACAGTCTAGCTATCTATGGTTTGGCATTTATTGTGTGCGGATCTTTGCCAGTACCACATCCTACAATGTTGAACAACTAGAAACTGAAGGATGTCTAGATGAATCTTCTCCTTGCGTATGTATCTTCCAGAAGCATTAAATGACTGTAGCCTTATCTGTTGCACACCTCGGACCATGCAGTCTAACGTGCGTCAAACAAAGAGACAATAGACACTTCAATGGCTATATTCTCAAGTGAAGATATATAGAAGACTGAAGACTCTATGAATAAGATTTTTTGAATGCGATAGTGCTTTACTGAGAATCATCTACAACTTGCGAGCATTAGAAAGAAGAGCTCTTGCTTCACTACATCTTTTCTTTAGCTCTTAGCTCTCAGCCTTTCATTGTTTAGACATTTTGAAAGCTTGTTGTTCTGAGAGATTTTTTCTAGTTCAAATCTTTCTCTCTCAGACTTTGCCTCAGATCAAGCATTCTATTCTAAGCTTGGTCTAGGGGCCTTTTGCCTTTAAACACATTGTTTTTATGTGTTCCTCTTGAGCTGTGAAGAGAAGACCTGTTGGAAACAAGTGTTATTTTTCCATTCATTGAGGAAGGAAGACCTGTTGTATCAGGTGGTAAGTTGTACCTCTTCGGGGTTAAAAGAGAAGGCCAGCTGCGGCTGGATGTGTAAGGGTCCTTAAGGGGGACAGTACCCTTGGTTAGTGAAATCTCAAGTTGTTGCTTGGGGACTAGACATAGGACTCCTTGGGATAGGAGGTCCGAACCAGGATAAAATCCTCCTGTGTTTGTGTGCTTGCTTGTTTGTCTTCACTATCACTTACCCTAACTATCGATCGTAGTATTTTTGTGTTTAGCATTTTTATTGACATGCTTTAATCTAAAAGAATTTTTAGAATCTCAATCACCCCCCCTCTGGGCTTGCTAGTTGGGCAACACATTGGTCAGACCAAAAGGCATAACGATGAATTCATAGTGTCCATACCTGCTCCTGAAAGTCGTTTTGAAAATATCATCGTCCTTGATCCTCATTTGATGATAGCCAGATCGAAGGTCAATCTTGGAGAAACATTGAGTTCCAGATATCTGGTCAAAAAGTTCATCGACCCAAGGCAATGGGTACTTTTTCTTGATGGTTAGCTGATTGAGTTGTCGATAGTCTATACACAGCCTCATCGATCCATCTTTCTTTTTAACAAAAAGCACAGGTGCTCCCTATGGGGAAGTACTTGGTCTGATGAACCCCTTCTCTAATAGCTCCATCAGTTCCTTTAACTCGGCAGATCACATCCGGTACGGTTGACGCGATACTGGGGGAGCTCCGAAGATTAACTCAATAGTAAAGTTGACATCACATTCAGGGGGAATCCCTGGCAGATCTTCGGGGAACACATCTAGGTAATCCTGGACTATGTGTATGTCTTCTATCTTAGAACCCTTTTTTTCAACTATTACAGCCGCAAGGAAAGCAAAGCAACCTTTCCTTATCATGTTGTGGCCTGTATGGCAGAGACTAGAGACATCCATCTCTTATGTCTAATTCCAATGAATGACAACTTAGGGATATCACTAAATGTAACTTTTCCTTTCTTACAGTCGACACTTGCCCCATAAGTGGACAACCAGTCAGCTCCCAAATCACATCATAGCCTTCCATGGGCATACACACCAAGTCGGCTTTTAGGTTGTGTTCTTCGATCATGACATCGACAGATGGAAAGTATTTGTTCAATTTCTCCGTCTCTTCTAATGGTGTTGTGACAGAGAATTCACACCCCATTGATATTGGTTTAACATTTAGAGTATCAGCAAAGTTTTGAGATGTGAATGAATGAGTTGCTCTAGTATCAAATAAAACAAATGCTGATAGAGAGAAAACTTGTAGGGTACCTTCTACCACACCACCTTCCTCAGCGGTTCTTCGTCACGCAGGGCTTGCAGTCTTCCCTGTTTCTTAGGCACATTAGTGCGTCTCTCATTCTCCTTCAGTAGCGGGCACTCGGGAATACGGTGCTCGCGGCTTCCATACGTAGACATGCACCGACATTTCCTCCAGCATTCTCAGCTGTGTGACCTGGCTTGTCATAGTGCTTGCAGTTGCTTTTCGCTAGAGTGTTGGAATGAAGACCTTGGGCTTCTTCTCCTGTAATACCCCAGAAATTTTATTAATTAAAAAATATATATTATAGATAAATGAAAATTTTGCCCATTAATAAAAATCAACTAGTTAAAAGATACACATCATTATTGCATGAGTAGAAACTCATATAAAATTCTATGAAAATAATAGTTATACCTTAAAAATTATTATCTAATGACCCATTAAGAAATTTGGGCATAGAAAATAATTTGGACCATGATTTAGAATTTATGTGACTTATTATTGTAAATAAGGAATAAATTGGAAATCCATTATTTCATGAGTCAAGTGGATTAACAATTGAAATAAAAATTATGGGTAGACTCCAAACAATATGTGGGGATAGTCCATAAAAGGAATTGGATCAATGGACAACTTATGACCCATGAACAAATTCAAGTATGAAAATAGTAAATAAATATTTACGTATTATCGAAATGATAGAACTTACGTACCACTATCGTACGTGAGAAAACAAATTAGAAAATTCTGTAAAAATTATAAATCAACCTCAAACATTATTCTTAAGAGTTTCATGAAGAGATTCGAGCAACGAAAAATCCGAT
>CM024756.1:2984432-3029048 GCA_014218235.1 Colocasia esculenta
CCCACATTTCTTTTGCTGAGCTTCATATAGAAAGCGCGAGAATACTCATCAGGGTGTAGCACATTGCAAAATATTCAAGGCACTAAATTTATCTTGGATTATTTAATGCTATCCTCTAATGATCAGTCATCTCCATATATAAATTTTTATATATTATATATATATTTGGTGATTAACAAAACTCTGAAAATAGTGACTAACATTATTTTTTTTAGCTTGTCAACATGTATCAAATAAAACAAACTCAGTAAGTTATCTACACTCATTTTATTTGAAGTCAATTGCATATGATTTGCCTAAGTCACATCGACTACTATTGAAAGTCACAACGATTACTATTTTGTACTACATCGATTTCACTTAAATAACGACTACCTTATTAAAACATCGATTTCAGACGGAACATCGATTTCACTTAATAATTACTTCATTCAAACATCAATTTCCTTTAGAAGATCGACTTTACTTAAACATCGATTTTGGCTCAAATATCGATCTCGGTTCTACATCGACTTTATCTAGAACATCGATTTCAGTTCAACATCGATTTCATTTAGAACATCGACTTACCTGAACATCGATTTGGTTCAACATCGATTTCATCTAGAACATCGACTTCTCTTGAACATCAGTTGTGATTGGACACCCATAGTCATTATATTTAGATTGTCTCTAAACATCGATTTTCTTTTAAGAATGATTATGTTTTTGGATAGTAAATGGATAATATTATAATGTTACTCTAAACAGTCTTGCTTATACTTTATCTCATATGTCATTCAAATATACTTCAAATCACTGTGCATTTCAAATTTCCTGCGAACTATGACATATCCAACGCACTCAAATATTTATTTTCTCAGTACATTATCTTTACATGTCATCCATTATGAACTTCCATATTCTTGTATATAAAGGAAAACTTTAATGGCTGACATAAAGGAGTTTCCTCTATGGTGTAAACTCCTCAGCATGGGCAGTAATGTTGACTGATAGTTTAGACACATTTAAGATGTCCATGCTCCAGCATTTATTATGTGCAAGTTTCCGGTAGTCACACATGCTACAACGTGGACTTGTCATGTTGACAGAAGCAAAGAAGATATCCGATAACCTCTCTTCTCTCTGTTTGTGTCTATCCCAGCATTTAATGACTGCAGGTGTTTCCAGATTCCTATGTTGGACCAGACACAACTAACGTATCTGAAGATAAGAGACAACAGATACTCAACGGATACTTCTTCAAGAGAAGATAAATAGAAGTCTGTGGACTTCATGAAGAACAACTTTTTTGAACCATCAAGGAACAACAAGAAGAAGAGCTCAATCCTTCATTCAAAAACCTCTGGCTCTTAGCTCTCCACACAACACTGTCTTTTAGATTTCTCGAGCTTGTTTTAGATTGAGAGACATTCATCTGTGTAATTCTTTGTCTCTTAGATTCTGCCTAGATCAAGCATTTTTTATAAGCTTGGTCTAGGGCCATCAACACTTTATTCTTCTTTAGTGTTCCTCTTCATCTGTGAAGTGAAGATCTGCATGGAGTAGGTGGTTGTTTCCCTTTGGTAAGAAGGAAGACCTGTTGTATCAGGTGGTGTAGTGCCTCTTCGTGTAGTGAAGAGAAGGCCAGCTATGGCTGGATGTGTAAGTGTCCTTGAGGGGGACTACACCCTTGGTTAGTGGAATCCTAAGTCTTTGCTTGGGGACTGGACGTAGGACTCCTTGTGATAGGAGATCTGAACCAGGATAAAATTTTTGTTGTTCTTATGATTGATCTTATTCTGTCTGCATTACTCACTAATTCTAACCATCGATGAATTAGTGTCTTCTGTCAAAGTTTTTTATTAATAGGAATATTCATAAAAGAAATTTTAGCAATCCATTCACCCCCCCTCTCTGGGCTTGCAATTGGTCAACAAGTGGTATCAGAGCCAAGTCTCTTCAAGAAGAAGATCTTATGATCTGAAGAGCAAGATAATGGCAGCCTAAGGATATGCTGAAGGTCAGTTAGTCAAACGGGCCACCAATTCATTAGAGAAGACTACAACTATTTGAAGACAAGAATGGAGTTCTTTTCTGTTGGTTAGATTATCAGCTATGGACCATAATAGAAGACAGAGATTTGGTAATTCTAAACTCCAAGAAAAATTGGAGAGATGCAGACAAGAAACATATGTCCCAAAACAGCAAGGCAAAGAGCATATTGTGTTGTTCTCTAAGTAAGAAGAGTTCAATAGGATATCAACTTGCAAATCAGCTAAAGAAATGTGGGACAAGTTGGAAACTCACCTATGAAGGAACAGACAAGGTAAGAGAAACCAGAATAGATATACTAGTAACACAGTATGAAAATTTCCAATGCATTCAGGAGAGTCTATCTCTCAAATGTACAGTAGATTTACAGACATCACAATGGCCTAGCTGGTCTTGGCAAAAAAGTATGAGATAGGAGATATGGTAAGAAAAATACTTAGATCCTTACCAACTACATGGACTCCCAAGGTTACTGTCATTGAGGAAGCAAATGATCTCATGACAATGTCTCTGGAAAAACTCATTGGGTCTCTAATGGCTCATGAGATAAACATGGAAAGACTGGGAGAATCCTCCAGCAAGAAAAAGCACGACAATGCTCTCAAGGCTGTAGAAAACACATCTGAAGGTGAATCAGAAAGTGACAAGAGTGAAGAAAACAGTGAAGATGAAGAAGCCTTATCTCCAGACGACTACAACGAATTCTAGCCAAGAAGAAATATCAGTCAAGAAGAAGGTACTTCAAGAAAAGCAAAGAGTTCAAAAGACCTGAAGGCATAGAAGTTAAAAGATCTGAGCATATCTGTTATGAATGTAAGAAGCTGGACATCTCAAGGCTGAGTGTCCAAAACTTAAGAAGGTTTAATTCAAGACAAAAGATAATACCAAGAAATTCAAGAAATACAAGAAGAAGGCTATGTCTACTGCATGGAACAACGAAAGTGACACAGACAATGAGTCAAGCTCCAGTGAAGAAGAAGAAGAAAAGGCCAACCTAGCATTTATGGCAAATATCGATGATAAGGTAACTTCAGACTCTTCTTTTACTTCATGTAATGAATCTGATTTAGATGGTCTAGAAGATGCTTTTAATGAACTATACAGTAAATATAAATATGTGTGTAAACAATTAAAATTAATTAAGAAAAATCATGCTTGCCTTGAAATAACTAATTCAGATTTAAAATCAGAAACTGAACAATTGGAAAAACAAATTGTAGAACTAAAAAGAAGAAATGAGTTATTATGTGAAGATGTAAAAACTAAGAACGAAAAAATATTATGTTTGGAAAGCAAGGAAACCATAAGTAAACTTAAGAGTGAAATTAATGTATTAACAAAAGACAATGAATACTTGACAGCCACAATTGAAAAATTAATAAATGGAAGATCTTCGTTAATATTAAAAGGAGCAAGAAGACCAGGAAGGAAGAAGTATGGAATTGGGTATACTCCACCATAGAATAAAGAAACAATTGTATATCCTAAAGTATATCCATTACCAAGATTCGTAGCTGAACAGGAACCTGGTTATAAAACAAAGACAAATAAAAACAGTAGGTCTAACAAAATAATAAATAGAATTTTATGTTGCACTCACTGTAACAAATTGGGTCATACTAAAAACACCTGTACAATTAAACACTTAAAGTGGGTTCCAAAAAGAAATTTGGTAGAAACTAACCAATGAGGACCCAAAAGAACTTGGGTACCTAAATCTCATTGATTCATTGTAGGGACGCCTTAGAGCATCAAAATGGTACCTGGACAGTGGGTGCTCAAGGCATATGACTGGAAACAAAAAGCTATTCTCATTTATCAAAATGAAGATAGGACAGTAACATATGGAGACAATGTTAAGGTACAGTCATTGGATATGGAACAGTTGGAAGCAAAGACAAGACTTGATAGAAGATGTTCTCTTCGTCGAAGGTCTCAAACACAACTTGATCAGTATCAGTCAGCTGTACGACAAAGGTCATCAAATCAAGTTTCAGGAATCAAAATGCCTAATCATCAAGGATGGATCAACAATCTTTGAAGCCTGCAGAGACAGAAATCTGTATGCTCTACATCTAGAAGATTAAAAAAGTCAAGACATTTGTTTGGCAGCCAGGAAAGAATAAAATCCTGAACTATGGCACATAAGACTAGGACATGCCAGCTTGGATGGAATCAGAAAAACTTATCAAATATGATCTAGTGGAAGGTCTACCTAAGAGGAATTCAAGGCTGGATAACACTTGTGAGCCATGTGCAAAAGGAAAACATGCCAAATCTTCTTTCAAATCCATGACAATTGTTACTACTTCTAAACCTTTGGAATTTCTTCATATGGACTTATTTGGACCAATAAGAACTACCAGTTTAGGAGGAAGAATTTTGGATTTGTTATTGTTGATGATTATTCCAGATACACATGGGTATCATTTCTTGAACACAAAGATGACACCTTTGATAGATTTGTGAAGTTTAGCAAGATAGTTCAGAAAGATAAAAGTTCAGCATCATAAGTATTCGATCAGATCCTAGAGGAGAATTTCAGAATGACAAGTTTGTAGAATTCTGTGATGATCTAGGGATTGAACAACTTCTCAGCACAAGAACACCACAGCAAAATGGAGTAGTTGAGTGGAAGAATAGAACACTACTAGATATGGCAATAATTATGCTATCTGAATATAATCTTTCAAGATATTCTGGGCAAAAGCAATTAATATAGCTTGCTACATAACCAATAGAGCTATGATCAGGCCGATTCTGAAGAAAACAACATATGAACTATACAAGCAGAAGAAACCCAAAATCAGCCATCTCAAAATATTTGGATGCCCATGCTTCATTCACAACAATGGTAAGTCAAATATTGGTAAGTTGGATCCCAAATCAGATGAAGGTATTTTTATGGGTTACACCTCTAAACTCAAAAGATATAGAGTTTTTAATAAGAGAAGTTTATTGATTGAACAAACTGTACATGTTATTTTTGATGAATCTAACCCTTCCTTGAGAAATAAAATTGTTAGTGATGATGAAGATACAAAAAATCTTTGCAAAAAACTGAAGGAAGCATCCATCAAAGGATAATGAAGATCCACCCTTGGAAGAGCTGAGACTAAAAGATATTGCTCATAATGATCTTACTAGGGAATGGAGGTATAAAAAGGATCATCCAAAAGATAATATAATTGAAGATCCATCTGTTGGGATAAGAACAAGAGGTAATGTTATTCTTTGCGATTACCTAGCATTTGTTTCTAAAATAGAGCGAAGACACTCAATGAAGCACTAACTGATGAATCTGGATTCTGGCCATGCAAGATAAACTAAATAGTTCCAGAGAAATCAAGTCTGGTCCCTTGTTCCTAGACCATTAGAACATCTTGTGATTGGCACAAAATGGGTGTTCAAAAACAAATTGGATGAAGCTAGTGTAATTACTAGAAATAAGGCTAGACTGGTTGCTCAAGGTTATCTCAAGAGGAAGGCATAGATTTCAATGAAACCTATGCACCAGTTGCTAGACTAGGCTATTCGAAATTTGCTTGCTTATGCATTTGCATTAGATTTAAAACTTTTTCAAATAGATAAAATCAGTCTTTTGAATAGTGTTATTAAGGAGGAAGTCTATGTAGAATAGCCTCCTGGTTTTGATGATTTAGATATCCTAATCATGTTTTTAAATTACATAAAGGTTTATATGGTTTAAAACAAACTCCCAAAGTATGGTATGAAAGACTTAATGCATTTTTATTAAACCATAATTTTATTAGAGGAAAAGTAGATAGTACTCTATTTATTAAATCTAGTGCCAAAAATATATGAGTTGTACAAATCTGTGTAGATGACATTATATTCGGATCCACTGATGAATCTCTGTGCAAGTATTTTGAAAGCTAATGCAGGGAGAATTTGAAATGAGCATGATGGGAGAACTCAACTACTTCCTTGGACTTCAAATTAAGCAAAGCAAAGAAGGAACTCATATTAGTCAAATCAAATACACCAAGGAACTGTTGAAGAAATTTGAGTTTGAGATGCCAAACCACTGTCTACTCCCATGAGCACATCAACCAGGTTAGATAGTGATCTAGAAGGTAAGAAGGTAGATCAGAAACTCTATAGGGTATGATCGGTTCATTACTTTATTTAATTGCAAGTAGATCTGATATTTTATTCAGTGTATGTATGTGGTAAGATATTAATCTGATCCTAAGGAATCTCATCTAATCTTAGTAAAAGAATCTTTAGATATCTAGCGCATACTCATAACTTAGGTCTTGGTATCCTAAAACCTGTGAAATAAATTTAATTGGATACTCAGATGATGACTATGTTGGATGCAAAGTGGATAGAAAAAGTACTAGTGGTTGTTGTCAATTTCTTGCAGGATGCTTGATTTCATGGTCTTCAAAGAAACAAAACTCAGTAGCTCTATCAACAGCTGAAGCTGAATATGTAGCCACTGGGAGCTGTTGCACTCAACTCCTTTGGATCAAACAACAGCTTGAAGATTATGGACTACACATCAAGACTATTCCATTATTATGTGACAACACCAGTGCTAAAAATCTCATTAAAAATCCTGTGCAGCACTCAAGGACAAAGCATATTAAGGTAATATCATTTTATTCGAGATCATATAGCGACTGGTAATATTAATATTTCATTCGTAGATACTAAAAATCAGTTAGCAGACATCTTTACAAAAGCCTTACCTAAAGAGAGATTTACCTCTCTGAGAAGGGAATTAAGCATGTGCAACTTGTAACAAATGTTTTTGCGTATAACTAAAATAAAATAGTATATTTCAGAACAAGTTTTAACTCTCCCCCCTTTTAATTAAATAAATCTATTCTCTTCGTCTTTGCGCTATCGTCATCCTCTATTTTGTCGTTTTGTGCAATAAATGCTCCGCCTTTTCGAAAGTCACTTTATTTCTCTTTGTTGCGGAGGCAACTCATCCCTTACCAATTCTCTCTCTCTCTTATCGTGCCCTTTCGACTCTGAGGTCTGCGAAACCCTCCATCGACTCCAGAATCCCTCTTCCCCATTCTCGAAGGATTTGATTCTTCCCGCTCAAATTTCTTGAGGGGTTTCACTCCACTTCCTTCCACGATCCTCCAGAGCTTTTCCTTGCAAAATTCCATGGCCGCTTCTGGGAGTTCCAACAGTTTGGGTGGCTACAGTGCCGCCTTCCTCACGGCACCCAAACAACTTGAGAGATTCCAGGCTCTGAAGATCAAGATTTGTGAGAACAAGGCAGTGGATTTAGCAGATTTGGAGAAGCACAGGATGGTCAGTGTGGTTGAAGCTCTACAGAGGATGAAATGGACGAAGATTTGCACTATCTCCGAACCCAGTTATCTACATTTGGCCAAGGCTTTCTACACGTCTTAAATTTGAAGAAGATGGGTCACTCACCTCATTTGTCAAAGGTAAGGTCATTCGTATCACTCATGATCTGTTGGAGACCTTGTTTGATGTTTCTAAAGTAGGCCACAGTTTGATCAACATAGTAGACATTCATGCCAAGGGTCTTGGAATTATCGGAATAGAGTATAAGCTAAGAGATGGAAAAATTGACATAAATCAGCTTAATGCTTTCAAGGCTTCTACACTTTATTGTTTGTCAAATAATAGTACCTTGTAGTTCCACCTTTTCATTATGCACTAAAGGGGACGCAAATGTCATGTTTTGGGCTGTGCAGAATCAGAGTGTTAATATGGCACAAATTATGACTGAGAAGATGAAGTCTGCCACTGAGCTTATTTGGGACAAGAAGAGCAAGCTAGCAGTGTCCCTTCCCTATGCTCATTTGCTTACCAGGATTTTCAGATATTTTGAAGTTGATTTGGAAGGTGAACTGATGGAGAAAATGGGACAACCCATTCACACTAGAAATTTAAAGAAGAGTGGTTTTCTCTCACAAAATATTTGGTCAAAGACTTCCATGGCTGAAGGAGAAGCAATCATTAGAGACACTTCTACAACTGAAGCACCATCTGCTCAAGAGGATGAGAATGTAGTTAGAGAGGATGAGCCTGCTGCATCAGAACGGAGGATTGAAGATATAGCACCTGAACATATTGAGCCCTTTGGGCAATAAACTGAAGGTGATGTACCTGACCCTATCCTTGAGCCTCCTGTTGAACAAGATACCTTCATTAGCCCTGTTGAAGAAGAGATTGCTCATACTAAGGGGGAGCATGCAAATATTCCTATTGTAGATTCACTTAATGCTCCAGTTAAAGAAACTCCTATAGAAGAAGGGCATGTAGAAGCTATACCAGATGTTGTGGCTCAAGGTCAATCTGAAGAAATTCTTGTGGAAGAGCTTGCTGCTCAGGGGGAGCCTGCTATTGGTGTTTCTGTAGAACCATTTCAAGAAGGCTTAGTGGAAGATGCCTCTGATGAAGATGAAGATGATAGTGCTCACCAGCACACAAGTTTTACAACAATGCATGATGAGCCAGCTGCTGGTTCAGTAGGAAAAGGAAAAGGTGTAGCCAGCAGTATTCCTATGCTTACTAGAAGGGCTCATAATAAATCCAAGAAAATGAAATTATGTGTTCATCGGGACCCTATTATAGCTCGATTGGATGCTTATGGAAAGCTTTTGTGTTCCCTTCAGTTAGATGTTTCATCATTTTTCTTAGCCAAAGCTCTCAAGCAAAAGATATTTGTGTAGTTAGATCTGAGCTCCATGATATGCGAAATGATTTGGGCAGTTTAAAGAGCATGGTGACTGATCTCACACAGTTTGTGAGGGAGCACTTACTTCATTTCACTTTTGCAGCTCCCTCCTTAGCTCCTGTCTGTTGCCCAGCTGACGAGCCAGAGGGGGGGTGAATGGGTCTTAAAAATTATTCTACAAGATACCTGTAAATTTAAAATACACACACATGTTCTTCGAAGGAGGTTAGTGACTGTTAGTTGAATAACAAACACACAAGAGAAAGGCAATCACACAACACAAGAAATTATCTGGTTCGGACCTCCTCTCCTTAGGAGTCCTACGTCCAGTCCCTGAGCAATTTCTCAGGATTTCACTAACAAGGGTACAGTCCCCCTTAAGGACACTACAACACCCAGCTCAGCTGGTCTTCCTTCACACCCGAAGGGAACAACTACACCCTGGATACCCCACCAGGTCTTCCTTTACACTGAAGGGAACAACACCCTGGTTACCACCAGGTCTTCCTTCACACTGAAGGGAACCAACACCCTGGTTGCCACCAGGTCTCCTTCACAAACCGAAGGGAATCAACGAATAGAGAGTAGATTGAAGCAAGCCCTTAGATCAAGCTTAAACAAGCAAGGATCTGAAGCAACTAGCACTGAGAGCAAAGGATCTTAATCTAAGCTCACTCTCAGAACTACACAAGCTCTCTCAAGGTTTTTCACTACAAAATGGAGAGCAAAGAGCTATAGCAATGGGAATGGAATTCTTGGCTCTTGATTCTTAGAAGACTTGAAAGCTTGAACGATTGAGTGTTGGTCTCTTCAGGAGTTGTTGCAAGAAAGTTGTTGAAATGAATGTTCGGTTGTTGTATTGTCTTATGTACTTCAGACTGTATATATATCTTCAATTTGAAATATGGACGTTGAAGTATCCGTTGTCTCTCTCTTGGGAGTAGTCGTTAGACTGAAGAGTGTCTGGAGTCTTGGAAGCTTCCAGCCAACAGTCTTTTTGATCACTTGAGCACGCAAAGAGATGAGATCTTCAGAAGTATCCTATGGCTTCTATTTTGTTTAACGTTGTACCATGAATCTAGATCAGAGATCTGCACAAATGTCAATTTCAAATAAGACAGCTAGGCTGTCTCTGATGTCAGTCAACATTAGTAACAATAGACATGAAAATAGTAAGCCAAATAGCTTAAGTCTAAAGACGTTATCAGAGTAAGCATGAAAAGGATGATATTGTCTGCATGCATGCAGAGATACGTTCAGGTCTTATTAAATGCAGGTGCGTCAGAGAGATGCATACGTGGTCTTTGACTAGTCAATAAAGATGATATCAAGTCAATATGAAATCGATGACTATATGACTTATGAAATCGTTATGAATAAGTCAGGTTGACCAAGTTGTTATGACACAGAAGAATCGTTGTAAAACACTTAACAAATCGTTATACAAAGCAAATCGTTGTGTTCACTGAAGAAATAGTTGTGAAACACTTAACAATCGTTAACAAAGCAAATCGTTGTGTTCACTGAAGAAATGTTGTGAAACATTTAACAAATCGTTACAAAGCAAATCGTTGTGTTCACTGAAGAAATCGTATGAAACAGTTACCAAATCGTTATAGCGAGCAAGTCGTTGCGAGTTTTAAAGAAATCGTTATGAAACACTTACCAAATCGTTATAGCGAGCAAGTAGTTGCGAGTTCTAAAGAAATCGTTATGATAACTTATAGAATCGTTACGGCGAGCAAGTCGTTGCGAGTTCTAAAGAAATCGTTATGATTAACTTATAGAAAAATCGTACGGCGAGCAAGTCGTTGCGAGTTCTAAAGAAATCGTTATGATAACTTATAGAATCGTTACGGAGAGCAAGTCGTGTTGCGAGTTCTAAAGAAATCGTTATGATTACTTATAGAATCATTATGACAGCAAGTCGTTACGTTTCTAAAGAAATCGTTGCGATGACTTATAGAATCATTATGACAGGCAAGTCGTTACGCTTTCTAAAGAAATCGTTGCGATGACTTATAGAATCGTTATGAAATCGACTTGTTTGAACCTTTCCAGTTTACAAGGAAATCGTTAAAACACTTGAAATCGTTGTGACTTTCAACAGAAGTCGATGTGGACTTAGAGAAATGCACTTACCTGGCTTTTTGACAGAATATTTAGTACTTACCAAATGTGCTTGATTTTGCTTGTTTATTTCCTGTGCTTAAGACTCATAAAATACATGTTAGAAAACTTTGATATGTTTTGTTAATCACCAAAATAAATATGTAATTAAGTATAATTACAGGGAGATGACTGATCATCAATCTCCCCCTTTTTGGTGATGACAAAACTCAACAATAAGTAAGTAAAAAAATGCATGTAGATGTTTCAGACATAAGTATTTCTCCCTTTTTTTGTCATTAAGCAAAAAAGGAAAAAAGGAATCTGAGACAAAGAGGATAAGAATATATGAAGACAAGAGAAGTGAATTTTATTATTGTTCTTGAGGTCGAAGAGAAGGATCAAGATAGAAGGCAGGAGACAACAAGGAGGCAAACTGTCGGATGACAGGAAGTGCCAATCTTCCTGCTCTTCAAAATGCGCTTGAAAAGCTCCAATCTCATTTTATATGAGGGTCCCATAGTGGGAGCCATTCGCTTGAGATGAAGTTTCCACTGCTCAGAAATAAAGTCCCCATATTTATCCAAACCTGGCTAGTTTGAAGGTGGAGAAGGACCCAAAGCTGGCAAAGAGGAGAAACTTGTCCATCTTGATAGGATAGAAGATCTGATGAGACCGGAGCTCCTTCTTCAAATCACGAAAAATCTTGAATCTCTCAAGCCAGATGCGAATGTATTCCTGATGAGGTGACGGGATTGGCGTCCAGAAAGTCACCAGGTGTCAGAGGAGGTAGATTGCTTGGGCCTGGGAGGCATTCAGATCAGACAGCTGCTGAGCAGACAATGGATAGTGCTTGAGCCACTCATCAGAGGTCAGCCTTTCACATTCTGAGAGAATGGGAGCGAGGATATCAGCTGAAATCTGCCCTTCAAGATAGTGATTGAACACAAATCTTTGGAAAGAAAGATCACGGCCTTCATATACATGCAACCTGGCCATGACTCTAGCAGCTCTCTCAAAGACAAGTGTCCAACCGAGGAATCCATGATCAAAGAGTGGAGCGGTGGAAGGAACACAATGTCTGGGAACTTCAAGGTAGCAAAGTCTACCTGAAGAGGTTCACAATGAGTGGACTGCAAAGCTGAGATGGCTGCACGAAACTGCCCCAACTGAGGTTCATCCAAGCTGTGATAGCAGTAATTGCAGAACATCTGATACTGCCTGATGAACTTGATTTCTTTCTGAATGAAGGGTCCAAACAAGTTCTTGTGATGGATCTGGAACCATTCATACAGAGGGAGAGGGGCTTCCCTGGGAGGATATCTGGCAGCTTGCACTCTCTTAAATGGGAGTACAAAGCACTGTTGATCTGAGCCCACTGCTCTTCAGTTTTGGCTTCAGTCACAGAAAAGATTTTTGACTGTTGAGCCTTGAAAGAGAAGTGTAAGGAAAATGGTAGAAAGATGGTTGGAAAGATTTTGGAAAGGTAAACAAAAAATATGAGCAAAAACCACTTTTTGAGGGTATTCCTCATAAAGGGGTTTGGCTTATTTGCATGGCTAGGGAAAACCACAGAGGGGGATAGCAAGGATCTGAGGAGACAGGAAGGGTGGAAGTAAGTCTCCTTCGTTTGGAGAGAGGGCTGGAAATACCAGTCCAGAGAGAGTGAGTTCCAGTGGCTAGGACAGATTTGAGAATTGCTTCTTCAAATTCATCCTTGATGCCATGGATCTCAGTTTGGGTGAGTTGGGCACCTTCAGGAATGAGAGTGATGAAAGATGGAGGTGCTGGTGGGTGAATCAAAGAGTCAGGAGTGATGGTAGAAGGATCACTTGGTCTTGAGAGGGGGGGACCAGATGAGGAAGCTCCATCTAAGGAAGATCTGGAAAGAACTTCAACAGTGGAGGAAGGTAAGGAGTGGTGGAAGAAGTGAAAGGAGTGGGAGAGGAGATTTGTCGTGAACGTGGCCTTTTAAGAACAGGGGGTGCTGGAGGAGCTGTGGATGAGGTGGGTGGAGAAGGAGGGGCTGGAGTAGGAAGAGTGGAAGGCTCAAAACGACGGCCTGTGCTTCTCCAACTGCTGCCGAAAACTCCAGGGATGACATCAGACCCTCAGCCTGTACTGCTGGCCCTGATCCTCAGAAGGTACTCCATCTGCCACTGAGACAGCCACAGAGGCTCCTCTTCAAGATTCTGCCCTGATGGCCTTTCTTCCACAGTAGGCTGAACTGAAGCTTCTACACTGAGAGATGGCCCAGATGGCCCTGCACTCTCATCAGATGGTCCGGGTTCTCCTGCTTGCTGCTGAGTCTGAACTTGGACTGGCACACTGCCCTCTTCTGCGATTACTGGCCCTGATGGCCTGAGAACAGCTTCTGAAACATTCTGAGTGCCAGAAGATGGAGAACTTACTGCCTTCAGAATCTCAGAAAGTGTCGCCTTATGCTGCTCACTTCCTTAAAACATTTCAAAGATTTTTACTTGAGATACATCATTGGAAATGGATTCCTGGCGAACAATGATAGAGCTTACATTTGATTGGACTGAGGATAAGAGATCATTTTGTGCTTCCAATCTTTTCAGAATAGGCTTCAATTTCAGCTTCTGTGATGTCTTCGCCTTCTGTGAGCAATTTTTGCCTCTCCTATCAGCTGTATCCTGATGAGCTGTGGTCTGTTCTTCATGAACAGGGGCATCTGCTGTATGCCCCTTGAGATGCAGTGAGTCTCAGTCTCTTGCCCCCTGAATGGGAGCATCTTCCATGATTCTGTCTTGCTCCCCCTGAATGGGAGCATCTACAAAAACTGCAACTCCTGGAGCAGCTGATTGCTCCTCCTTCAATGTGGCCTGAAGCCACAACTTCTTCTACTGACACTCCATGGGCCTCTGTAATGACTGGAGTGGTATGGATAGAGTCCAGCACCTCTCTAAGGATAGAGGCTACACTGGAGGAGGGCAGAGGAGTTGCTTCACCTTCCACTGTTTCTCTGCTGGAGCTACTGAAGGTTGTGATTCTGCTTGTACTGCTGCTGCCAATTCAGATGATGCTGCAAGTTCTGATGGTTCATCATTTCTACTGATGCTGCTCCTGCTGGCTCTGTTGAGGCTGCGGGCACATCTTCTTGAGCTTCTGGGACATCTTCAATAATGGCCTCCCCTTCTGCTACAGAGGTTTTAGACCAAATTCTATTGACCAAGGAAAAACCGCTCTTTCTCAGGTTCCTGGACCTAATAGCTTGGCCCATGTTCTCTACTACCGCCCCAGACAAATCAACACCAAAGTGTTTGAATATCTTTGTAAGCAAGTGGGCATAAGGCAACGACACTTTGAGCTTACTTTTGGTATCCCAGATCTGGTCACGAGCAAATTCATTCGTTCAATCATCACTTCGGCCATGTTAACCTCCTTATTTTGAATGGTCCAAAACATTACATCTGAGTCAGCCTTGGTGCAGGTTGAGAACGTTGCACTTCTAGGAACTAAGATTTGGCAAACTATGAAATGAAGGAGTCGGTTGAAAGCATTGAACTGATTAATGTCTAATTTGCCATCCCTCAGTCTGAACCCGGTCCTACAATACCAAGACCTTTAACTTGGGCGTCCACGGGTGAACCCCACTGTGCCCTGAAGTCTTCACCCCAAATAACGGTGCAATAGGTCATAATCTATCTTAATCAGGGTTCCTTAACAGATGAAACTAGGGACCAGTCTGCCTCTGCTCTCAAACAGACAAAAAGGCCTTCACGAGGTCTGGCTTACTGAGAATGTGGTGATACCCAACCACTGCATCTTGCTTAATGCTGCTGCTACACTGTGCATACCGTTCTTTTCAAGATCTACTATGTCCACTGCCTTGTTTCCACAGACCTTAGTTTTCACAAAGGTGAACCTCTCCTGCTGCTCAGGAGTGAGGAACTCAGCGCCGTAGCCCCCAAGACTTCCAGCAATGACGGATGCGGCCATGAAATCAGGTGAAGAAGGTTTCTGGAGGGTTGAGATGAGGGAAGGAGTGAAAACCCTCAAGAGATTTTCTGCGGGAATGGGAGCAAGTTTTCAAAGGGTCGAGAGTCGATGTTGAAGTGGCTAGGGCATCGGCTTGCACAAGCAGATAAAAGAGGGGAAGGGTTGAAGACGGGAGATGAATCGTTATGACGTTGATTTTAGGAATAAATAAATGCACTGGGGAAAGTGAGGCGCCAAGCGGTGACAGAAGAGACAAAAGATGTTGACTATTCAAACCAACTTTAATGAGAGAGCGGTTACAAAAGATAATTCGAATTTCTTTTGCTTAAAGCCATGGAGGGAAAAAATGCTTAATTCTGAAAATTAATGTGCCAGTTGTAAGCAAACTTTTATCACAAATTGCACATGCCTAATTCCCTTCTAAGAGATGTGAATCTCTCTTCAGGTAAGGCTTTTGTGAAAATGTCTGCTAATTGGCCATTTGTATCAATAAAGGATATTTCAATATTCCATTTAACATGATCACGAATAAAATGATATCTAACCTCAATATTTGGTCCTTGAGTGCTGAACTGGATTCTTGGTGAGATTAATGGCACTGGTGTTGTCACACAGCAGTGGGATTGATTTGATGCTTAATCCAAAGTCTTCAAGTTGTTGCTTTATCCATAGGAGTTGTGTACAGCAACTTCCAGCAGCTACGTATTCAGCTTCAGCTGTAGATAGTGCCACTGAATTTTGTTTCTTTGAAGACCATGATATCAAACATCCTGCAAGAAATTGACAACAACCACTGGTGCTTTTCTATCTAATTTGCATCCAGCATAGTCAGCATCTGAGTATCTATTAAATCGATTTCGCAAGATTTTGGATACCACAGACCTAAGTCATGAGTTCTAGCTAAATATCTAAATATTCTTTTCACTGAAATTAAATGTGACTCTTTAGGATCAGATTGATATCTAGCACACATGCATACACTAAATAGAATATCTGGTCTACTAGCTGTTAAATAAAGAAGTGAACCTATCATACCTCTGTAGATCTTTTGATCTACTTTCTTACCATCTTTATCACTGTCCATTCTTATTGATGTACTCATTGGTGTTGACAGTGGTTTGGTATTATCGAATCCAAATTTCTTCAAGAGTTCTTTTGTGTACTTTGCTTGACAGATGTGAGTTCCTTCCTTTCCTTGTTTGATTTGTAATCCAAGGAAATAGTTGAGTTCTCCATCATGCTCATTTCAAATTTCCCTGCATCAACTTTTCAAAGTACTTGCAAAGGGATTCATCAGTAGAACCAAAAAGAATCATCTACATAGATTTGAACTAATAGTATGTGTTTGACCTTTGACTTTATGAAAAGAGTGCTATCTACTTGACCTCTACTGAAACCATGGTTTAAAAGAAAAGAACTAAGCCTTTCATACCAGGCTCTAGGTGCCTGTTTTAAACCATATAATGCTTATGAAGTTTGAAAACATGATTAGGAAATTCTGTGTCATCAAAACCCGGAGGTTGTTCCACATAAACTTCCTCTTTTATGAAACCATTTAAGAATGCAGATTTACATCCATTTGAAATAATGTCAAGTTTAAGGCTGATGCATATGCTAGTAATATTCTAATAGCCTCAAGTCTAGCTACAGGTGCATAGGTTTCATCGAAATCTATGCCTTCCTCTTGAGAATAGCCTTGAGCTACCAATCTGGCCTTGTTTCTTAGATTACACCAGTTTCATCCAGTTTATTTCTGAACACCCATTTGGTGCCAATGACTGGATGGTCTGATGGTCTAGGAACAAGTGACCATGGTTTCTCTTGAATTGATTTATTCATCTTGCATGGCTAATATCCAAGATTCATCAGTAAGAGCTTCATTGACTGTCCTAGGCTCTATTTGAGATACAAAAGCTAAGTAATCACAAGGGATAACATTACCTCTTGTTCTTACCCCTACGGATGGATCACCAATAATGTTCTCAAGTGGGTGATCTTCTTGTATCTCCACTCCTTTGGAAGATTTTCATGAGTAACTTCTTCTTGTTGCAATTCTCCAGAGGTGGATCATCCTTGTCCTCAATTGATGTATCCTTTAGTTTCTTGGACAGTTCATCTGCATCATCATTATCACTATCTACTTCCTTTCTCAAGGAAGGGTTAGTTTCATCAAAGATAATGTGTACAGACTGTTCAATCAGTAAAGTACGTTTATTGAATACTCTATAGCCTTTGGGTTTAGAAGAGTACCCCATGAAGATGCCTTCATCTGATTTGGCATCCAACTTACCAATGTCCCTTTTTCCATTGTTGTGAATGAAGCAGGGACATCCAAAGGTTCTGAAATGGCTGATCTTTGGCTCCTCCCTTTGAACAGTTCATATGCAGTCTTCTTCAAGATTGGCCTGATCATCACTCGGTTGACAATGTAGCTTGCTGTGTTGACTGCTTCAGCCAAAAATATCTTGGCAGATCATATTCTGAGAGCATAGTTCTTGCCATATCCAATAGGGTTCTGTTCTTCCTCTCAGCAATACCATTTTGCTGTGGTGTCCTTGGTGCTGAGAAATTATGCTCAATTCCCTGATCATCACAGAATCTAGCAAACTTTCATTTTGAAATTCACCACCATGATCTGATCGGATAGACACAATGCTGAACTTCTGATCTTTCTGGACCTTCTTGCTGAAACTAACAAAGTTTTCAAAAGTGTCATCTTTATGCTCTAGGAATGATACCCATGTAAATCTTGAATAGTCATCAACTATGACAAATCCAAAGTTCTTTCCTCCAAGACTGGTAGTCCTCATTGGCCCAAATAGATCCATATGTAGGAGCTCTAAGGGTTTTGAGGTGGTCACCACGTCTTTGACTTGAAGGAGCTTTTAGTGTGCTTTCCCTTAGCACAAGCTCTACAGACACCTTCCAACTTTCCACTGACTTTTGGTAGACCTCCACAAGATTTTTTCAGCAATTTCCTCATGCCATCTATACTGCAATGTCCAAGTCGTCTGTGCCATAATTCAGTAGACTTGTCTTTACTTGCTGCCAGACAAAACATTTTGCTCTTTGAGTTCTTCAAGGTAGAGCACATACAATTCTTTTCTCTATTTGCTTCAAAGATGACTGCTCCATCCTTCACTATGCTGCACTTGACTCTTGAAACTTGATCTGATGGCCTCTGTCACACAGCTGGCTGATGCTAATGAGATTGTGCTTCAATCCCTTGACTAATAACACATCTTCTATGACTGTTTTTCTTTGTTATTCACAGAGCCACTGCCTATCACTGTTCCTTTCCATTATCTCCATAAGTGACTTCCTTCTTCAGCCTGGAGATGCGAGAATAACTTCTGGTTTCCTGACATGTGTCTTGAGCACCACTATCCAAGTACCATTTGGATGCTCGAGGGTTAACCTGAAATAAAAACATCAAGCTTTAGGTACCCAAATTCTTTTGGGTCCTGATTGGTTAGTATCATTGATTTTACCTTTTATTATCCATTTCTTATGTCTTGTTGGGCATGTAGTTATAATATGTCCTAACTTATTGCAGTGACTACAGCAGGATAACTTAGTTACTTTTTCTATATATTTGAATCAGCTTTGTATGCTATATCTTGTTCAGGTACAAATTTTGGTGTTGGATATGTTTTAGGATAAACTATGGTTTCTTCATTATCTGGGGGTGTATATCCTAACCCATTTTTCTTCTTACCTGATCTTCTAGCACCTTTTAATATAGAGTTTTTACCATTAGTAAATTTTTCTAGTGTGCTTGATAGTTTATCATTTTCTTCATTTAAGTTTTAATTTCTTTCTTAATTCATCTGCACTTTCTGTTTTTCCAATTTGTTATTTGTTTATTCTTATCTTTAGTCTTCACATAACATTCATTTCTTCTTTTAAGTTCAGTTATTTGTTTTTCTAATCTTCATTTTCTGTTTTCAGATCAGAGTTAGTGTTTTCTAAACAAGCATATTTTTCTTACTTGCTTTAATAGTTTAGTTACTTCTTTATACTTATTATATAGTTCATTAAATGCTTCCTCTAAATTATCTGAATCAGAATCATTGCATGAATCAAAAGAAGAGTCAGAGGTTACCTTTTCTTCAGTATTTGCCATGAAGGCCAAGTTGGCTTCTTCTTCATCACTGCAGGAGCTTGACTCACTGTCTGAGTCGCTACTGTTCTCCCATGCTGCTGCCATCACCTTCTTCTTATACCTCTGAACTTCTTGGAGCTTCTTTCTTTCTGAATTCTGGTTTCTTGAATTTTGGACAATCAGCTTTGATGTGTCCAGGCTTTTACATTCGTAGCAGATGGTTTCTCCTTTCTTATTTCTTTACCATCTGATCTTTTCAGTCCTTATTTTTCTTAAAGTGCCTTCTGCCGGATTGAAACTTTTTCTTTTTGGCCAGATCCGTTGCAATCTCCTAGAGAGCATGCTTCTTCATTCTCACTGTCCTCATCGCTTTCACTTTCATTTGAGCTGGCTTCTGGTGAATCTTCTTCTGCTTTCAAGGCATTGGAGTGCTTCTTTCTGCTAGATGACTCTCCTAGCCTTTCCATGTTGATCTCATGGGCCATGAGGGACCCAATGAGCTTTTCTACTGACATTCTCTTCAGGTCATTAGCTTCTTCTATAGCTGTGACCTTTGGTGTCCACGAGGATGGCAAGGATCTAAGAATTTTCCTTACCATATCTGCAATCTCATAAGTCTTCCCTAGACTGGCTAAACCATTGGTGATATCGGTGAATCGACTAAACATTTGAGTGATTGACTCACCTGACTGCATCTGAAATCTTTCATACTGAGTGACAAGAATGTCGATTCTTGTCTCCTTTACTTTGTCTGTACCCTCATAAGTAATCCTGAGCTTTTCCCACATTTCCATCGAGGATTTGCAGGCTGAAACTCGGTTGAATTCCTTCTTACTCAAGCACAACAAAGGATGCTCTTAGCTTTGCAATTCAAGGAAATTTTCTTCCTGTCATCATCGTCCATTGAGCTTTCTCATTTGTGACAACCAGGTCACCTTCTTCTACTATTGACCAAATTTGATAATCGTGGCCTTGTAGAAAATATTCCATCCTGGTCTTCCAGTAAGGATAGTCTTCACCATCAAAGAGAGGGGGTCGGTTGACAGACTGACCTTCAATGTTACCTTGGGCTGCCATGGATCTTTACTCTTCAGATCGTTGGATCCTTTCTTTGTCGAAGAGACTCGCTCTGATACCACTTGTTGCCCAGTTGACGAGCCAGAGGGGGGGTGAATGGGTCTTTAAAAAATTATTCTACAAGATACCTGTAAATTTAAAAATTACACACATGTTCTTCGAAGGAGTTAGTGACTGTTGTTTGAATAACAAACACACAAGAGAAAGGCAATCACACAACACAAGAAATTATCCTGGTTCGGACCTCCTCTCCTTAGGAGTCCTACGTCCAGTCCCTGAGCAATTCTCAGGATTTCACTAACAAGGGTACAGTCCCCCTTAAGGACACTACAACACCAGCTCAGCTGGTCTTCCTTCACACCCGAAGAGAACAACTACACCTGGATACCCCACCAGGTCATCCTTCACACTGAAGGGAACAAACCCTAGTACCACCAGGTCTTCCTTCACACTGAGGGAACAACACCCTAGTTACCACCAGGTCTTCCTTCACAACCGAAGGGAATCAACGAACGGAGAGTAGATTGAAAGCAAGCCCTTAGATCAAGCTTAAACAAGCAAGGATCTGAAGCAACTAGCACTGAGAGCAAAGGATCTTAATCTAAGCTCACTCTCAGAACTACACAAGCTCTCTCAAGGATTTTTCACTACAAATGGAGAGCAAAGAGCTATAGCAATGGGAATGGAATTCTTGGCTCTTGAATTCTCAGAAGACTTGAAAGCTTGAACGATTGAGTGTTGGTCTCTTCAGGAGTTGTTGCAATGAATGTTCCGTTGTTGTATGTATTCTGTACTTCAGACTTGTATATATATCTTCAATTTGAAATATGGACGTTGAAGTATCCGTTGTCTCTCTCTTGGGAGTAGTCGTTAGAGAAGAGTGTCTGGAGTCTTGGAAGCTTCCAGCCACAGTCTTTTGATCACTTGAGCACGCAAAGAGATGAGATCTTAGAGAGTATCCTATGGCTTCTATTTTGTTTAACGTTGTACCATGAAGCTGGATCAGAGTCTGCACAAATGTCAATCTCAAATAGCGACAGCTAGGCTGTCTCTGATGTCAGTCAACATTAGTAACAATAGACATGAAAATAGTAAAGCCAAATAGCTTAAGTCTAAAAGAAGTATCAGAGTAAGCATCATAAAGGATGATATCGTCTGCATGCATGCAGAGATACGTTCAGGTCTCATTAAATGCAGGTGCGTCAGAGAGATGCATACGTGGTCTTTGACTAGTCAACAAAGATGATATCAAGTCAATATGAAATCGATGACTATATGACTTATGAAATCGTTATGAATAAGTCAGGTTGACCAAGTGTTATGACACAGAAGAAATCGTTGTGAAACACTTAACAAATCGTTATACAAAGCAAATCGTTGTGTTCACTGAAGAAATCGTTGTGAAACACTTAACAAATCGTTATACAAAGAAATCGTTGTATCATGAAGAAATCATTGTGAAACACTTAACAAATCGTTATACAAAGCAAATCGTTGTGTCACTGAAGAAATCGTTGTGAAACACTAAACAAATCGTTATACAAGAAATCGTTGTATTCACTGAAGAAAACATTGTGAACACTTAACAAATCGTTATACAAAGCAAATCGTTGTGTTCACTGAAGAAATCGTTATGAAACACTTACCAAATCGTTATAGCGAGCAAGTCGTTGCGAGTTTTAAAGAAATCGTTATGAAACACTACCAAGTTATACGCGAGCAAGTCGTTGCGAGTTCTAAAGAAATCGTTATGATAACTTATAGAATCGTTACGGCGAGCAAGTTGTTGCGAGTTCTAAAGAAATCGTTATGATAACTTATAGAATCGTTACGGCGAGCAAGTCGTTGCGAGTTCTAAAGAAATCGTTATGATAACTTATAGAGTCGTAAAGTGAGCAAGTCGTTGCGAGTTCTAAAGAAATCGTTATGATAACTTATAGAATTGTTACGGCGAGCAAGTCGTTGCGAGTTCTAAAGAAATCGTTATGATTACTTATAGAATCGTTATGACAGGCAAGTCGTTACGCTTTCTAAAGAAATCTTGCGATGACTTATAGAATTGTTATGACAGGCAAGTCGTTACGTTTCTAAAGAAATCGTTGCGATGACTTATAGAATCGTTATGAAATCGACTTGTTTGAAACCTTTCCAGTTTTACAAGGAAATCGTTAAAACACTTGACAAAATCGTTGTGACTTTCAACAGAAGTCGATGTGGACTTAGAGAAATGCACTTACCTGACTTTTTGACAGAAATATTTAGTACTTACCAAATGTGCTTGATTTTGCTTGTTTATTTCCTGTGCTAAGACTCATAAAATGCATGTTAGAAAACTTTGATATTGTTTTGTTAATCACCAAAATAAATATGTAATGAAGTATAATTACAGGGAGATGATCTAATCATCATTTCGCTCCTGCTATGTCTGAACCAGGGCCGTTAGAGCCATCTAATCCAGTACCTGAAGCTGCTGTAGGGCCCTCCGAGCCTTCTCAACAAGAACGTCATAACAGACAGACCATTCAGTGCCAGCTAAACAAGTTACAGGACCATCAGGCCAGCTGAGCAAGGAAAGCATAGCTGGGCCTTCAGGCCATCTGAGCTAGAAGAAGCAGTGGTTGGCCATCCGGGTCTCAAAGCAAGTAGAGGAAGCTGCTGTGCCACTAGGGCCTTCGGATCCTCCAGTCATTCAGACTTCCAACACCTTCCTCCCCAATTGCCTCCTTTCACTGCCCCCCCTGCTCTTGACCATCCAAGAAGCCCCTTCCTAAACATGTTTATTACATACTCCCTTCTTTGTTGAACCCTCATCATCACCTACTCCTTCATCCTCTATTCCTCTCTCCCTCTTCTGAGGCCCCTCCAGCCTCTTCCTGGGTCCCCTCATCTTCTGGTTCCTCCTCTGCTAGACCATTCTATGTAATCCCCGAAAAATTTTATTTATTAGAAAACATGAATAATATGATTATTAGACTCAATTATTATTATGAGATTGAAATAATAATATCTGGATTAATTAGTATTAATAAAAGTTACCCCAGTGTCGTACTCCGAGTGCGCGCTCTGACAGACGACACCAAAAAATTGTAACAAAATTAAAATCTAAAAACCTATATTTCTATAAAAATATGATGATATAAAAAAATATAATATCCAGATTTATTGATGTACGGATTTCGAGATTAAGCCGACACAACTATTTTCCGGGTGATTTTTCACCCAGTGAAAAATAAATTCTAAAAAGTAAACTAAAATCACCATAATTTATAAAACCATTACATTAGCCTATGGCTGAAATTTCAACACAAATGGAGATCATTTGGATATATTTACATAAGGATTATTGGGTCAGCTGGTTTATGGACTAATTACGATGGATATTTTTGAGAATTATGGAACTGCTTACGTGTGAGGAGCTGGGAAAGCCACCTTATCTAAGTAGGAGACATACACATTATCTCTTAGGTGTAGCCTTAGATGTGCATGGTATCGTGTCGATGGTAAAAACCAAGTGGTTTTACTGCGACACATGGGTGGCTGACGTGCCTCCATGCATGGGTGTTTGGAGAGTTATAAACCACTCTCTTCACCCATCGTGCGAGACTTTTCCCTGTGTTCAAACTCTTGCACCTTTAGCTCAAACCCTTGTCTTGCTCTTGCTCCTGTGGATGCTGTTGGACTGTGTGCTGGAGCAATCATGGTTTCTGGAGTTATTGCACTGCATCCTTGAGCTGCTGCTTCCACTACTCGTGTGAAGGTGCTGCAAGCTGTAGCTGTTGAGGCTGCTGCGATTGCATCCTTGGCATCATCATCCTTCCTCCAGTTGTGAGTTCATCGAAGAAAGAGTTCATCCTTCTAGTTAGGTAGATTCTATTCTCTTTTCATACCCTTATCTTCTACTCTTGCTGAGAAGTTCATAGCCACATTCATTTGTTGTTTTTTGAACTTGTCAACCAACTTGGATTAGGTGTACATCTTCTGTATACATTTTTGTACCTTCACTTTTGTTTGACTCCTTAGATACCTTTGGAACTATGTGTTTATCATGAAGAAATCCTCTTGCATAGCTGTTGTTATAGGGGTTATTCTTCCATGGCATGTTATGCTAAGTTTAGCTAGACAGTGTAGAGATTGTCATCCTATGTGTCATCTTGTTCAGTCTATAATCAATAGTAAGCTACAAATGGTTCTTTTATATGTGATATGATCCATGCTTTGATCCATAGATTCCATGGTTAGAGTTTTTAGAATGAACATAGAGTCATTTCTGGGAGAGGAACTGGCGGTTGTCGACAGGCCCAGGCTTCCAGAACTCCAGGTTGCTGGAAACGCAGTAGCTGTCGACAGATGGTCCCTGTCTATCGACAGATGCAGTGCCCTATCGACAGACAGACCATGACTGTCGACAGGCACTGTCCCAGAACCAGAAATTGTCTTCTGGTTGCTTGCACCTGTCGACAGCCACTTCCTGGCTGTCGACAACCACTGTTCTGGCCAGTGTTCCAGCACCTTCCTTTGCTCAATCTCTTGCTAATACTTCTTGCTATATGTCTAGCAAGCTACCATCTTCATTCCTTTGGGTATTCACTATTAATCACTACAAGAATCATCCACATTGCCCTTCCTTCACCCTTCTTTGAATTATTCTTGAAGTTACCAGTACAAATGTACCCAGTAGGATTCTATTTCCCTCTATTCAGTAACTAAATTCATAAGACTTTGATGTCCTGAGAGTTTGAATGTTTGAGTACCCCTGTTGATAATGAACAACCTGTGATGACATTATTGGGTCTTTGGACCCCACTTGACTAATATGCCTGTGCAAATAGGCTGGTCCGTCTTGGGAGAGCACCCGATTCATTTACAGCCGTACGGAATGATTAGGACAACAGGATATTTGACATTGCATCAATACTGTTTGATTATGGTCATCATATTACCTATCCTGCGTGAATTTTACATGACCAGAAGTTGAGCTTCATTGTGAATTCTTGAGCATGCCCTGTGTTTCATTACTACTGTTTCAAAATCACTACCATGATAAGATGTTTAGTTTGCCTTCTTTGATATCAGTCATGTCTTTACCTTGGTTATCATGGGTTTCATTTCTTTTGATTTGAGGATTTGAATTCTACTAGCTAGTTAGCTCACTATCCTACCCTTTTCAGGTGACCAAGATGGAGGTGAAGTCTAAAGGGGCATGTGTGTTGAGTGGACCTTCTAACCTCAAGCAATCAAACCATTTACTGTTTTTTTTAGTAATGTGAATATGAAATGTAATGAATAAAATTTACTCTTTCCTGCTCCTCATTTAGTTTGTAATGAGGAGTACTTTGTAATAAGACTTCCGCTTGTTGTGTTATAAATGGATAAATGTTAGTGTTAGTTCTTGTACCTATTTTCTGTCATTTCCAATAAATAGACTTTTATTAGGACATGACAATCTACTCAACCTCCTCCCACTTCATCTTTCTCCTCTCTCCATCCTCCTACTACTCCACCCATCTTTCATCACTCTCATTCCTGAGGGTGCTAGCACCACTGACCTTACTATACATATCAAGAATGAATTTGAAGAGGCCATCATTAGAACTATTCTATCTATTTCTTCCACATCCATAGGATTGATTCTCAGCCTTCTCTCAGTCCTGCCTCCAAGAAAAGAAACTCTCCAAAGAGCTTGTATCCCAATCCTCTCAAGCTCTCTTTCCTCCTCTGTGGTACTTTCTCTCAAGTCCACAGACAAATCCCTTTATACTGAATATCTTCAAAATGCACATTTGCTGCAATTTTTGCCTCCCCTACCTCATCTAACAGAATATCTCACTCTCATTCTTTCCTTTTCTCCCTGTGCCCCAGCCTAACCAATTTAAAATCCTTTCTTCAGCTGAGTCCAAGACTGAGGATCAGTTATTGACCAAGTCCAATAAATCCCTCTACCAAAAGTTTGAGATTCAAGGGATCGCCGATTCCCTCCTTCAATCATACTCTTACCCTGTTAGAGTGGTTTGTCATTCAGCATACATCTTCTTGAGGTCCCTTTATTCAGAAGGAAATTAGCTATAGGCACTTTCAGATGTACAATGACTACTGCCATGTTAATGACCTTTCTGAAGTCTAGCTTGGCCAGTTCCGATCTGTTATCAATGATCTCATGAACTGCACTCACTCAATGTACCACTTCAGGTTGATTTTGCCATCGTGAAGATGCCTGATTCAAGCTTCTCCCTTAGTTGCATTTCTGCTCATGGATTATGATGTGGGTCCATCATATTTGAGAGGTTTGCTAGAGTTAAAGTTAGATTTTTGTTCAAAAGGGATCTCCTTAACATTCCATCATTTTCTATTCAGAGAATATCATAGGGGATTCATTAAATCATCAGTTTTATCTCCCTTTTCTAGCAGAGTCTGAAAGATTTTTTTCCCATCTAACTGTGTAAAATTTATCATCAGGCTGCTCTCCATTGGATCACTTAATTCATCTCTATCAGATCAGATCATGCCCCTCTTTCTCCTGAGCAGTTTCATAGATCTCAACTCCATCAACCTAGTTTCAGATCCTTACTACTCCATTTGGGTTGAGAGATTCAGGTTTTTGAAGCCTTGAAGAAAGAATGAAGGTTCACAATTTGCACTATCCTCTCTCCATAGACAAGTTTCTTCAGCTCCTAGCTTTGTACTGCTGGTTTCTACAGACTGTCTCTTAGTGCTTCTAAATACACAAGTTTATTGAGGATCAGAGACAGGCTCACATTTTGAGACTCAGTCCGAGATGGGGCCCTCTTATAACATAGCAGGGTGTATTCAAAAATCTTTTTGAAGAGCAGGAGTCCAGCTTGGCAGATTATCACTCGCCTTGCTTCCCTTCTATCCTCCTGCCTTCTACATTTCTGACCCTCACTATGAATACAATTTCCTCTCTTGGCTTCCATTTCTCTTGTCTCTTCTTCCAATTCTATATTCTACTTGCTTATTTCCTTTTTTCTTAATGACAAAAAGTGGAGAAAACACTTTGAAGTACATACTTTAGAAATTTTCGCAAATTTATTCCGCTCTTTCACATATATAATTTTTAATGTTTTGTCATCACCAAAAGGGGGAGATTGATGATCAGTCCATCTCCATATAAGATTTTTATATATTATATATATTTTTGGTGATAACAAAACTCTGAAATTATGACTAACATTATTGTCTGATGCTTGTCAACAGGTATCAAATAAAACAAACTCGTAAGTATCTACACTCATTTTTTGAAGTCAATTGCATATGATTTGCCTAAGTCTAAATCAACTACTATTGAAAGATCACAATGATTACTATTTTTGTTACTACATCGATTTCACTTAAACAAGACTACCTTATTAAAACATCATTTTAAAAGGAACATCGATTTCACTTAAATAACGACTTCATTCAAACATCGATTCCTTTAGAACATCGACTTTACTTAAACATCGATTTTGGCTCAAACATCTATTTCGGTTCTACATTGACTTATCTAGACAATATTTTGGGTTCAACATCGATTTCATTTAGAACATCGACTTTACCCTTAACATCGCGATGGTGCGGTTCAACATCGATTTCATCTAGAACATCGACTTCTCTTTAACATCATTGTGATTGGACACCCACACATTATACATAGACTGTCTCTAAACATCGGTTTTTCTTTAAGAACATTATGTTTTTGGACAGTAAATGGATAATATTGAAAATGTTACTCTAAACAGTCTTGCTTATACTTTATGTCATATGTCATTCAAATATATTCGAATCACTGTGCATTTCAAATTTCCCGCGAACTATGATGTATCCAATGCACTCAATATTTATTTTCTCGGGTACATTATCTTTACATGTCATCCATTATGAACTTCCATATTCTTGTCTCATATAGGAAAACTTTAATGGCTGACAGAAAGGAGTTTCCTCTTTGGTGTAAACTCCTCAGCATGGGCAGTAACATTGACTGATAGTTTAGACACATTTAAGATGTCTAAGCTCCAGCATTTATTGTGTGTAGGTTTTCAATAGTCACACACCCTACAACGTTGGACTTGTCATGTTGACAGATGCAAAGAAGATATCCAGATAATTCTCTTCTCTCTGTTGTGTCTATCCCAGCATTTAATGACTACAGTGTTTTTCCTGATTCGTACGTGGGCCAGACCATCTAACGTATCTGAAGATAAAGACAACAGATACTTCAACGGATACTTCTTCAGAGAAGATAAATAGAAGTCTATGGACTTCATGAAGACAACTTTTTCGAACCATCAAGGAACACAAGAAAGAAGAGATCGATCCTTCATTCAAAAACCTCCAGCTCTTAGCTCTCCACACAACACTGTCTTTTAGATTTCTCGAGCTTGTTTTAGATCTGAGAGACATTCATCCTGTGCAATTCCTTGTCTCTCAGATTCTGCCTCAGATCAAGCATTTGTTATAAGCTTGGTCTAGTGGCCATAACACTTTATTCTTCTTTAGTGTTCCTCTTCATCTGTGAAGAGAAGACCTAGTGGAGTAGGTGGTTGTTTCCCTTTTGTATGAAGAAAGACCTATTGTATCAGTGGTGTAGTGCCTCTTCGTGTAGTGAAGAGAAGGCCACTCTGTGGCTGGATGTGTATGTGTCCTTGAGGGGGGAATCCCAAGTCTTTGCTTGGGGTCTGGACGTAGGACTCCTTGTGATAGGGGATCTGAACCAGGATAAAAATTTTGTTATTCTTGTGATTAATCTTATTCTGTCTGTGTTACTTACTAATTCTAACCATCAAGTTAGTGTCTTCTGTCAATGTGTTTTTATTAACAGGAATATTCATAAAAGAAAATTTTAGCAATCCATTCACCCCCCCTCTGGGCTTGCAACCTGGTCAACATCCTCTGTCCACTTTCCTTCATCCTCTAGCAACTCATAAGGACTAGTATTTACGACTTTCCAGATCTCATAGTCTTGAGCCCTGAGAAAGTTGTGCATATGATTTTTCCATTAAGAATAATTATTGACATCAAAATAAGGTGGACGGTTGATAGAATGACCCTCAGGCACATATCCATTACTGGCCATCGCACACAGTATAACTCTTATATCAAGATCCCTACTCTGATACCAATTGAAGTATAGGGGTACGTGCGATGAGCAACCAAGAGGGGAGGGGTGAATTGGTTATAGCCTAATTTAAAATTTCTTTTAAACAGAATATAAGTCAATTAAGACAATCTATAAAACGATGTGCACAACGGAATATGATAATAGAAACTATAAAATCAACTATCCTAGCGTGTATAGAACGGAGGTAAAAGATATGGATCAAATCATAAGACACGCAGGATTTATAGTGGTTCAGCAAACACACCCTTGAGTGCGCCTATGTCCACTATCTCACACCCTATGAGCATTTCCACTACTTGTTTCTAGGTACAAGTGTAAAGCCCCACACACGGCTGTTTCCAGGGACAACACAAACCCTACCTCTTTTTCAGGGACGAGACAACCCAGTGTGTATGTGCACACACACTACACACCCACAACATGCTCACAACCCGAGCACACACACACAATGATATTCAAGGTTCTAAAAATATAAAGAAAATTGATCAGGAGGACAACAATCTAAAGAAGCAAGTATAGAATTCTCCTGTCACAGAAGGTCAGCCTTGTGGTAGTCTTTGCCCAATGATGTCTCAGTGTAGAACTGGCCGATGTAGAATGCTTCAGAATGGAGCCTTGCAAGTAGCAGCACCAAGTCCACACCTTCTGATAAAGAACACCTTCTTAGAACTTCTAGACGATGGAGACTCGTTCTTCAGGCTTCTATAGGTTCAAAGCATTTGTAGGCTCTTCCTAGGTTTCATGATCCTCTCTTGAACTCTAGGGCACGAGATGATCTTTTGGAGGCATGTGGTTCTCTTCCAAAACACGGGAACATGTGGTATTTATAACCCCAAAGGATTCCTCAATGTTTGGAAAGAACTTGATCTCCATAGCACTGTGTTTGGGAAAGTCTGTATGTAGAAACGTCGGTATTGATCAACTGAAATCTTCAAATCGATCGTCCGATTTCTGGCTTAACTTCAACTGCCGCTTTGGCTGGCAAATCAATTGGTCAATCGGTCGTCCAATTCTAGAGAATCGGTCGTCCGATTTCTTGACTGTCTCAATGCCAATCTATATTGGGTAGGTCGGTCGTCTGATTTTGCAAAATCAGTCGTTCGATTTCATACTTGGTCATCAATCGATTTAGACTTGTTGTTCTTCAATCAATTGGCTTTGTTGTACTTCAATTGATTGGAGCTTCACATAATCGGTCGACCTCTTCTTGAAAGTCGGTCGTTCGATCTTTTGATCTTTGACACCTTTTGATAATCAGTCGACCGATGTACTAAAGTCGGTCGTCCGATTGTGTCAGTTTTATAGTTCTTCTACCAATCTTATCTTTTCATTTTGTACAAGTCTTAGGCTTTGTAATGTCCACTCGAAGTGCGATTTGTGGACACTTTTATTGCACACTTAACACCCAAACCCTCAAATCACATATAAATAATTCAAACACTGGGTCAATAATATGGATTATACTTAGTGTTTTTGTGATCATCAAAATCTACAGAGTAGCACTAATATCTCAGATACTATATATTAGCCATGGTGCGTCAACCTATATGAAATTTGTCCAAGTCCACTCTTTATCGAATTCTCTCGGAGAACTCCTTCTCTCTCTCAATAATTGACCATGACTAGGGATTTGCCTGAGTAAGACCATATGAGATATTCTCTCTCATGATATTGAGAGTGGATGATCCTTTATTGACACACAAATTATTTCCATAAGATTGGTTGTCATCCCCAATAACTGGCTGTGCTAGATCTTTATAGCCAAGACCTATAAGTTCACTATAAAATGAAGGAATACTTAAACAAGACATGTTCTTTATCCCAAGTCTAATGACCAAGTGTGACGCCCCAACACATAATATCCGAATGTGAGGCAGTTGAAAGTAAGCGAGTATAGAGCGTGTAATAGACATTAAACCTTTGGACAATTGAATAACACTAAATCAAATGTATTTCATTGATAATTCAACTAATGTCTATTACAACCACTAATTCAAAGCCATTACATACGACCCAATTGACATCATTTCTTTGAAATGAAGTAAAGGAGTAAACTAAGACTAATAACACACTAGTACGCCAGGGTACTCTTGATTCACTCCTGGTCATCCCCATCCTCATGAGTGTCGATATCTTCCTCTGTCTCACCTAGAACACATGTCAGGCATGCTTTACATGATTAATGTATTAAAGAGCAGAGTAACTAATGATAGCAAGAGAGTCAAGTAATGTCAAGCAAGTTATAGCACAATAGCATAATTCAAATAGCACAAGTGTCAAGTATAGCACAGAGAACATGATGGCCATAGTACAAAAAGTACAATATAGTTCATGAAAGCACAACAAGTTGAGTATAGTATAGAACCTTGATTGTCATTAGATAGTCGAGATAGATAGCACTCGAGCGTAATGTCAAACACTCTAGTGAATTAACTCCCATAGGCAAATAGCACTTTTGGGCACACCTCCCAAGACCAGACCGGGCCCTTATATTGCTAAGCATTAGTCATGTTGTTTATCTTTAACAATCAGTCATGGCTATAGAGAGTACCAAAATAGATGAGAGTATTGAAGAATAGATGAGATGTAGAGAGAATTTGAATAGATGAGCGAACAGAGTATAGATGAGAACTAAAGGTCAATGCACATAACACAACATTAAAATATGCGATAGTAATAGTTGCACAACCCACATGATAGGTGTTGGCAGTCAGGTAGAACTCACTAACCATCCATTGGCCATGTTACGAACATAGTCTAGAGGTCTGGTGTGTTCTCAAGGTAAGAGAGAATATCTAAAGTCGTTTGGATCATGTTGATCCCTAATTGTGTGATAGGTAGTGAGGGTACAACCAGCTTGGACTCCATGAGGGAATCCACAAAGTACGGAGCCTTACAAAGGTCTTAACAAAGGTTCCCAGTCTGCCAGAATGGAAAGTCCAACAGAGTGTTTCCAACTTGTCAAGAGAGTAGTGTGTAAAGAAACAAGTTGCTCGACGTACTAAGGGAATTCTAGAACAGTGGAGCATCAGTAACGGTGTTCCAAAACAACGTGAGAAATGAAGACAATGTCATTATTAAAATAGGGTAATGATATACAATTATTAAAGTAATTTACTAGATATTTTATGATGGTATTTTCTACATGATCTCAAGGCAAAAGTTAACGTTTGGTGCGTGCATGTGAGAGAGAAATCAAGAGAGCATATGGGAGTCGTGCACACATCTTTTAAATAAGGAAAATCATGTAATGATATTAAACATTGATTAACATGATGTTACAATTCTTTATAGAGCTTTACAAGGGTTAAATCATGATTAAATATATAGCACGGATAACAGGATTTGATGGAATATAAACTTGCAGTAAAAGCATAATAAAATTGTGATGGGGGTGATGGTTGTGTTTACAATATTCGATTAATGACAGAAAGGTCTGACGCATTCATGACAATCAGTAGGGGATGAATCGATTGGTGACCTCCAAAATGCAATGGGGTTCATGGATGTGTTAAGGACAATCGGAACAACATATCAATTGATGACGACTAAAAGGCGACTGTCTACATGGTCGCGTTCAAGGGCAACCAGCTGATGACTTAGAAACGTGACGTATAAGGTCGACGTATTCATGCAACTTGTTTAAATTTGAAATAAACACAAATCCCATGGGTGGGAATAAGTCAGAATCGCGATGCCATGCACGGTCGCAAATCAGACATACATTGAAACCTATGCAGCACATAGTTTGATGCAATCGGATCCTGTCAGAACGAATATAATTAGCGACGGTCTATGTTGTCATGTTTAAGGTAATCACGACGGTTTGATGTGTCACGATGCCAGTCTCCAAATCGCAACACCTAGAGTGGTCGTAGTTTAACGTTCAAACTGAGAATAGTAAAAATCGATATAGTCATGCATTCAAGGCCTATAACTGGAGATCTAGGGCTCTTGGGACAAAAGTATGAACATGAAAGTTGTAGAGGACGATGAATAGAAGAGAACTATGCTTTTGGGTTGACTCGATTTGACCTTGATAAGCATGAAATATGATATAAACACTAAAATCCCTAATTATGCGCGATGTTTGGGAAACACTTAATACTCATGGCATGCTCGATGGAATTTAGGCAAAATAGATGCATATGAAACTATACATGAAGAGCTTTAACATGGTATAAGATGTGTTCTTGTTTAGCCCGAGAATACCTGTCTTTGATCGATGTAAACTCCTATGGTTCTGGACATGAAAGCAGGCTTGTAAAGCTTCTAGTAGCCTTTCTCCCTACGATTCCCTCCTCCTATGACCTCTCCTCAACGTCCACAAAGTCTTTGCAACACAATAGGGTCTGCCACGAAGGGTTTGTGGGTGTATTTATGCATCTAGCATTGTTAAATCCTAACACAGCTCTAACTTCCCTTTAATTCCGAATTTCTATGTTTATCTAGCCTTCCTAGCTTTGATCCTCCTAACTGGGTTAGGTGAGACTCTAATTTCATGGCTAGCTAGTTAGGGTTGGGCTAGGAGTCCATTTTAGATGCATATGAGTCATATTAGTGATTTACTTGCCCTTTTTAAATTAGAAAATAATAGAGCTACAAATTTTATAATAGTTTCTTTTATTTTATCTTTTAAAACTCCTATTTTGGTCCAATTACTTTTATATGAACCATTTGTTAAAGCCCATTACTCATTTTTGCTCATTGGGTTTTAATTAAATCACTTTTCTTTAATTATTTCTATTTGTTTATTTATTTAACATAGCAGGTTGCTACACCAAGCACATAACTAGGACCACAGAATCACTATCTGACAATAAGATATCATTTAATTATCTAGTATTTGGTGAGTGGTTCATTCAGTAAACTTATTCTCTAATGAGCACCTGCACTATATCCCTACTGTCTCCATATAAGCAGTTATGAGATCAACTACCTCTGTCATATCGATAGGTATATAGCACACCAGTCTATCCAGTTATCTTGAGGTCCTTCTCAAGTAACCTATGATCAGGAATGTGTAGGATTTATGTTTAAAGAGCATAGGTCTCATTATCATGATCTTATCATGATCCTCATCGTCATTGTGTTGACATATGGACATCACAGTATATAACACATCACCATGTAAATAATATAAAGTGATACATACCATTAAAGTGTATTACCAAAATAGATTTGTACATAATTACAGGTACCACTACACATATGATTTGGCTTACAGGGCACTTATAACTAGCACGGTGTGCTTTGAGAATAGCTTTTCAGTTATAATACTAGTTGGTCTTATTCATGACCTTCGTAAAGGTGGCCTACTACTTCTTGGCTAGTGAACCCTAGAGGTTGAGGTCAATGGTCCCCCACCCCTATCAGGGTCGAGATCACGGTTGCATATCAAGTCTAAGGATTTGTAGTGCCTCAACATGGAAACACCCCATATAACCCTAGAGTGACTTGTCGGGTTGTCGTCGAATGGTGAGAAGGAAGGTCGAGCTCTTTGTCAAATGGGCTTATCATGTGAAATGTTTTAGGAAGTGTGCACAAAGGACCTAGAAAGACGAGATGGAGCTCGGGTCGAGGGGAACCAAGCCACGACTCCTCCTTCAAGTAGGTTGGAAAGGCCTTTCACTTCATCTTGCTTAAGGCCCCCTTGGAAGAATAGGAGTGTGTTGAACTTGTCTACGTGGTCGAAAAGGTTGGAGGTCCAGTCTTACGATTTCATGTTGGGCATCTCTACTCAACCCGAATGCAGTGTCATCAGTATTTCCTCAATGAAAGGGGACTAGAGGCAAGTGATGGGTGCTACCATTGAGCTCGGAATCTACCCAACTAACGTCTAGACTTTCTCCAACTTCTTCTTTAGCTCCCCAACACTAGTGGGGGCTAGGGGTAGTAAGAAGCCATGGAGGAAGTCCTTTGGAGATTGGTTGAGGGTGACGGTGAAGTGCTACTAGAGGCTCTCACATCCATCTTCAAAGCATCCCCCAAGTGAGGTTCCCATGACATCATTGGAGGGGTTCTGGGTGGATCCTTGACGACCTTGGGAGGCTTCCCCCAACCTGGGAGGAGGAGGCTAGCTGATAGGTGAGAGTTCCCACGAGCTTGCGGAGGACTATGAAGCATTTTATCACTTTGCCCAAGTCGGTGACCTACCGAGAGAGGGCTTGGAACTTCTCTAAAGAGATTGTGGGGATTTAGTTAAGGACCATAATGGCCACCTCAGCCTCCTGTGCATCTAAGTCCTCTAATTGATTTGCACCTTGATTTACTTCTTGGTGGAGCTATGGCGATTGCTTGTTCCCATAGATAACGCCATTGGTGAAGTTGGTCTAATCTAGAAAGGCTTCGATGGGCTGACCTCAGAGAGGCTCAAGGTTGGAGCTCAGGCACTAAGGTAGAATGAGGAAACAAAGGCTCATTTACTTGACTTGAAAAAGTCAATCTCGAGGAAAGTTCTTATAAACTACCCTCTGACGATCAAATTAGTCTTCTCGACTTGACACAATCTGAGGAAAGGGAGATGAAAAAAATGAGAAGGTGTAATGTGAAGTTGGACCATGCCTTACAGACACATATTCTATCTTTTTACATGTAGTTGTTGGTTTTCTTTTGACAATAGCTGGGTACTAGAAAGACATGACATCCGATATGAGAGTAAGCCCCTTTGCTGGCTTCTTTCTTCTTCCTTTTGCTTTCTATCCTGATCGTTGGGTTTGGCCCAAAGGGCCTATCACTGAGAGAAAGCCTAAAAAATTAGAACCATTGGAAAGATCATTTGTCACACCCCGACGTAGAATATCAAACACGGCAGTTGCAAGTGAACGGTATAGAGCGAGTACTAAACATCAAACCATTGCACAATGAATAATACTAAAAAACATTCCTTTCATTAATAACTTTCCAATGTCTAGTTACAACCACTAATATCAGAGCCAATCTACAGGGCCCAATACATTGAAAGAAAAGTAAAAGACTAAACTACGACTCGAAACTAATGCTAGGATGCTAGGGTACTCATGACGCCACTCTGGTCGTTCCCGTCCTCTTGAGGGTATGTGTCATCCTCGGTCTCACCTGAGAACACAACGACAAGTAACGCAGGGTGAGAGATAACGCCCAGTAGGACTTAAATCTCAATAGTCAAGCAGGCTTTAAATTATTAATGTATTAAAAGGTAGAGTAACTAATGATAGAGCGCGAGAGTCAAGTAAAGTGAGAGATAGCATGATAGCACGTGAACAAAATAGCACATGTTTCCAAATATAGCACAAGTGTCGAGTATAGCACAAAATAGCAAGATGACCATAGCACAAATAGCACAAAGTATAGCAATAGCACAATGAGTATAGTATAGCACTTTTGTCAATAGACAATGAGAGAACATAGCACTTTTTTATTGTCATTTAGATAGTCGAGATAGATAGCACTCGAGTGTAATGCCAAACCTCTGATCATTTAACTCCCATGGGCACTAGCACTTTCGGCGCACATCCCAAGACCAGATCGGCCCTTTATATATTGCCAAGAATTGGTTATATTGTTTATCTTTAGACAATCAGTCAATGGCCAATATAGAGTACCAAGAAATAGATGAGAGCACTAGATGAATAGACAAGATAGTAGAGTGAACGTGAATAGATGAGCGAATAGAGTATAGATGGGAGCTAGTGGACATTACACGTAACACGTCAAGTAACATGCGATAGTACAGTTGCACAACATGCGACGAGGTGTTTGGCAGTCAGGTGGAACTCACTACCTTCCGCTGGCCATGTTACGCACAGGTCCAGAGGTCCGGCGTGATTCAAGATAAGAGCGACCTTCTAATAGCTATTTGGATCATATTGACCATGTGGGAATCCATGGACATAGGAGACTTACGAGGCCTTGAACAAAGACTCACTAGTCCGGCAGAAGGAATATCCGATGGAGAGTTTGTCCAAGTCAGAGAGTGTATATATAGAAACAAGTGCTCGACGTTCTAGAGGAATTCTAGAACAGTGGAGCGTCGGTATCGGTGTTCCAAAACGCTCGAAACATACAAAAAACACAAGTATATTTAAGAAGAGGTA
Organism: Colocasia esculenta; assembly: GCA_014218235.1. Lineage (NCBI taxonomy): Eukaryota > Viridiplantae > Streptophyta > Magnoliopsida > Alismatales > Araceae > Colocasia > Colocasia esculenta. The sequence continues at coordinate 3,021,608 of CM024756.1, forward strand.
ATTTAATGACATAAATTACCAAATAAATTATATAACATGTTCATGCCAATTAAGCCATATTTGGATGGTTCAAAGTGTTGTGCATGTGAATAAGAAATCATAGACAAGATAGATCATGTGATTGACTTAAATTAATTAAAAATATATTCCATATTTACAACTTTGTTTTTCAGTGTTTAACATAGTTAACAAGATATGGGAATAGCTGAAGACACAAAAACTTGCAAAAAGATGGGTTTTCCTGCAAAAGTCAGATCGCGACACACCCTAATGAGGGTCATGACAGGTCACTGAGATCGCGACAGGGTCTTGTACAGTCGCGACGGGCTTGTCGGTTCGGGCAGGCAGGTCACGACGAGGTCATGTGAGGGTCACGACGGGCTCAACAGACCGGCAGCTGGATCGCGACGACCGCCCCTGTTGCAATCAGATCACAACGAACACTCTATCATGACACCCCTATGAATGAGGCCTATTGGGCCATCGCGTTCACAAGTCTGAGCCCGAGTCTAACAGAGAAAGAACAGTTCATTGGGTTGTGGCCGACTTACCCTATTTGACACAGGGTGATTCACAAAATCACAACTAATTGCACAAATGATGAAAAATCATAAAACTAGTTGTGAATTGTTCTAGACATGCATGGGTACTTACATTAAATAGGAATTGGAAAACAAATAGGGTTTCGACATGCTTTGGTCATGGATTTCATGAGTACTTAGAACGTACACAGATGAGATCAACGAATTAATTTGCATGATAGGATGGATGGAAATTAGGGCTTTTAGGGGCAAAGAAGCCTAACATCCATCAGTTCTTATAGTAAAAATCTCATGGCATGAGACGAGTATGCATGAAGATATGAATTTGAAAGAGGGTTCGGGGTCATGAAGTTCACAGAACTTTGAAAATTAAAACAAAGATTTACTCGATGGAAAAATATGAAACCAAAGGCTTTTATTCCTGATGGACGAAACATCCTACAGATAAATTTCATGGTTTATGCTCGTGAGAATGCCTACCTTTAATGGTTTTTCTCTCCTAGGGTTTGAACTTGAAGAACTCGGGGAAGAACTTGAGGGATCCTTCTTCTCCATGAATTCTCTTCCCTTTGGCTCCTTCCCACGTCCAGCAAACCTTTGGCACAAGCTAGGGCTGGCCATGAGGGTTTTAGAGGATATTTAAGCATCTCCCCATTCTATTTCCTATTATGACTCTAATTCCTATTTATTCTGAATTTCTTATTTCCCTCTCCCCTTTTTAGGCATGAGATCTCCTAATTGGGTTAGGATGGGCTAATTTCATGACCAACCCATTAGGGTAGGTTTAGGAATCCCAATCCAACTCAAACTTCCTTTTTAATGCATTAAATACCTCCTTTCTATTTAAGTAATAATCAATTACGAATTTAAGGTATTTTCCTATTATTCCCCTTTTAAAAATATCTATTTTAGCCCACTAATTTCTAATGGGTCCATTTAACAAGCCCATTACTTATTTTCATTTAATGGGTTTTATCTAATTCTCTTTTATTTGATTTTCTAAATAATTTAATTAGTTTCCTTTTTATATTATTAAATTTTTATTTTTCGAAAAATCCAAGTTGCTACATCATTTGTGCATCTCTTTTCTCCCTAATTTGCTTAACCTAACTTGACATTAGCTTAGGCAAATCATCTAAATAGTTGGATGAGGACAACCAACTAGAAACCCTATGCACTTCCCCACAACGTGCAACACTAGTTGATATTGGCAAAGTGCGAGGGATATTAGAAAACCTGCATCTTAAAACCTTGGCATTGTTCACTGAATAATCATCATTTGTGACTCAACATATGCAAACACTCAGATCTTTGATGTTGCGTACCAAATATTTTTAAACCAGATCAACTTTACTAGTGTGTTCTCTTTCTATCGATCTTCTCTTTGCATACTTTTGGAATAACTATCCAACTTAAAGGTAGATGAACATTCATTTCAAAGGGAACTAGAGCAAGCACCCCTTACTTGCAGATGAGTCATCATTATTGTAGATTCTTGCTTTTCATTCTTATGAACTACAAAAGCGTCCACAAGGAAAATAATGAGAAAAAATAGGGAAAAAGAAAGGATGGATGGAGCACAACTCCTTGATATAATCATGATCGCTAGACAAATGTGGGTGTCGAAGGAGTATAAATAATAAATGAAGGAGTGATCGTGAAGAATACCTTTCGTAGCGGGGAGATTGCGTGGGAGAGAGGGTACGCTTCTTCTTCTACAAGCACGACCAGCTATGGTAGGAGGCTTCTTCTTTATTGATTACTCTTGAAAAACACACAAAGAAAAGAAAGGATTAGCCAAAGATCGTGCAGTATCAACTCTTAAAATAATGAAATAACATGAAGAACATGGAGAAGAACACACCTTTTGTGCTTTTAAAACCCTTAGAAAAATAGGTATGTGTGTGCATGCATGAAAATATGTGTGTGTGTTGATTGGAGTGATGATTAACAAGAGAATGAAAAAGAGACAACCAAGTTGGGGCTGAGAGGAGGATATGATGATGACATGAATAAACAAAGAAGAGAAAGGAGGTGCTTCCCCTTTGAGTTTATAGCGCGATAGCTACTGTAGCTTGAAGACTCATAGAGGATGCTGCTCCTGCTGCTAGATGATGATGGAGATGAGAGGAGGGAAGCTGGAGGAGCTTGAGCAATTCGGCAGGGCTTCGCCTTGGAATTACTCTCTCAAGCTCAATAGACGTGGGGGTTCTCTAGGGGTACTAACCTTCCTTTGGACGATGACATGGAGTCTATATATAGGAGACAGACTCGAAGTCTGAGGTGAACAACAAAATAATTCATGAAGGACACAGTGGTCACATTTAAGATGAATCGCTTTAGCTCAACCAGTCGCAGTTATGATTTCCAATTATAATCAAATTCTGACCAAATAACCTTCTAAATGCGAACGAGAATGATCGATGCGGTTATAAATTTCCAATTTTCATTTATGGAAACTTGCCAAAAGTTAAATATAGAATGTTGAATCGCGACGGGGGTACCAGAAGTGTTTCATAAAAAGGCAACAAGTATTTCCCAAAAATGAAATAAAGAAATTGTTGGGAAATATGGAAGTTCAAAATAATGACTGATTGACCCGACATAGTTAATAATGCTCAGCAATCGATGTGGAGGCCAATCGATGTTTGATAACCAATCGATGAAGAATCGTAATGGTTTGACCTGATGCGTATAACATCAATCGATTGCTAAACTCAACAGTCGGCTATTGGGTCGCTAGTTAAAGCATAATCGCGACGACGTGACCTGACGCATTTTGTTTCTTCTCCATCAGTCGATATGAAATGCGACCACTATGTTCGTCGCGATTTGATATTTTTTTCCAAACCTCCAGCAAGCTAGAAAAATATGGGGGAAAGCACCAGGAAATGGGGGAAGACCCTGAATGATGCAGAAAATTACTCTCACAAGACAAAAAGGGAGCCATTTGTGGCATTATGGTGTAATTTGAAATTTGCCCATGATGGTGTCAATTTTAGCGTGTCTATAGTTGCCATGCCTTGACATTTGCTTTTCAAGGGACCAAGCGGAGGACACGAAGTGGAGTGAATGGAGTGTATTGGAAGAAAAGAATGAAGTGTATTGTAGTGAAGCGAAGGAGAGAGAACTAATAAGTAGATGCCAAGGTGAAAATATAAAAAAAAAATAGACACGCTATTGTGTGGTGACACCACCTGATGAGAGTCTTTCACCAACTACCAAAGAAGCCACCTCTGAAGGAGAAGACGAAGAAAACACACAGTTTGGATGGAAGAAAAGGGTGTGTTTGAAGGGCACGAAGGGAGGTGTGTACGCGGTACACGAAGGAGATGTGCCACGTGGGGCACAAAGGAGAGATCAACTTCTAGTGTAGGGTAATTACCTAAGGACACAATCTATTACGTTGCACCAATGGGGGCGTTTACTAGCTTGTAGACGTGCCGCTGCCAAGGTGGATCTATAGGAGATAAAGACGAATGTAGAGGGATAAATCCAAACAAGGGAGTTCGAGGAAATCAACCCAGAGGTGACTACAAGGGAGTTGGGTACTTGACCTGGAATGGAATACCTCAAATTTACTTGGAGTTTGAAGAGAGAATAGCTCTCAGTTACATTGGCAGAAGTGATTTTCCATTGTGATTTAAAATTGCATGTATGCTAGGCTAAAGGGAAAAATAGGGTGAAAGATAGAAAATAATGATGATAATAGTTATGATGCTGAGTTGAGTCAGGACACCAGGTTATCCAGGCGTGTATCCATTGTCCTCATGTGCGAAGCGTAATAGCCTGTTCGTGCGGCTAAGGATCCTCTGGAATAATCACTATTTTTGATGAAGGGGAACTCAAATCCCAAATTCCTCAGAACCACAAGGTCCTTGATATGCTCTAAGGACAATAACATATAGTAAATGCAAATAACTGGATGGTAAGGGCAGCAATGGTTGCTTGTGGTAATGCTAGATGAGGTAACTCAAACCTGCACCAAAAAATTCATTAGCCAAAAATAATAACAAATATCATGGAATAAAATCATTCAAGCTTGGAGCATGGATAAAATCATTCATTCATAGCATTCAAAGCTCACTCAATTGTTTGTTTAAACCAAGAGGATAAGTGGACTTGGCCAAATTAGAAGATTGGAGTTCAATGGCAGGAATAACCAACTGATTGGAATAATCGGTCATGGATCTGACATAATGAGATTACGTGCAATGTTTGCCCTGTGCAGTACCATCAAGATTTTTTTTTGAATTTTGGAGATATTCAAAATTTTAAGGAGATTTTAAAATATTTGAATTTTATGATATTTGAAAATATAATTTTTATGGAGTTTTGAAAAATTCATCTATTTTTGTGGGTTTTGAAATATTGCCATGCCATGGCAGTGCGGAGCTTACGACAACTGATCAGCAAGAGGTCCTTGTTACCTCCCCTTTCACTAAAGAGTGCCTAGAGTAAGGTGTGCATTTAAGGTTGTGCCATGGCTGACTGCTCATGGTTAACTATACCACTACCAAAGCCATACCTGAAAAGGTGACGTGGTCTTGTAGGGAGTAGGGATGAAAATTTGGAGATAAGCTTGATATGGGTTTTGAAATATTGGGTTTGACTCCCTTCCTTGGCACGACTGTCAGAAGATTTAGTCTCATTAAATATTGGAGGCTTTTGAATTGAGTGGTGGACTATTTATTTGTAGGGACATGCGTACGACCGGGTTCATTTGGAATCCCGCTGGGACTTTGCCACTCTTGACATGCATTGTTATATTGATTGATTTTGATTTTGTATGCATACGACCAGGTTCATTTTGAATCCTGCGGGGACTTTGCCACTCTTGACATGCATTTGACTTTAGGGTTCATTGGTCATTAGATTGATTGCCTTTTTTGAGACATCCTCTCATCAAGGAGTGCTTCAGGTTAGTTGCCTTACCCAGACTACCTCTACTTCCCATACTTTGGCCCAATGAGAAAAGAAACAGACTTTTGTGCCCTCAAGCATGGCCGTGATAGTGATGGTATCTACCAAAGTAATTGGCTTAGGGTGCCATGAAGTGTGTAAAGTGCCCATTCCAAGGGCATACTTCAATGAAAAGGGAGGGAACTTTGGACTCTTGGCGCGGAGCTCTCATAACTGTAGTGCTGTGGTAGCATGACAACATTGAGTATTCATTTTTTTTATGGGTTTTTCATACTGATAAGAAATATAATAGCTTTCAACATAAGAATTGGGAGGGTAAAAAGAGGATGAATGCCCTACGTTGGGGTGAGACTCAGAGGATTTGAAGAATGTAAAGAATTGCACAGAAAGTAAAATGATAAGTGGGATTAAAACCCTGAAAGCAATGAGAGAAAGGGCAGATGCCCTGATCGAATATGGAAAGGAGAGAAAAGTAGAAAGAATTTGGAGACTCCAATAGTTCCAGAGGGAGCAAAAGAAGAGGGGCACGGGGCTCGGTAGAAAGAAAAGGCCGGCACAGTCCAGAAGAGAGAAAGGTAAAAATGGGCCGCGAGGGGCCGACAAGGAGGGTGTGCCACGTGGGGCACGAGAAGGAGATAAGTCTAGGGGGAGACATGTCAGGTGAGGCACTACAAGGAGATGTGCCATGAGGGTAACGAGAAGGAGGGGGAACAAAATGGGGTGTGCCACATGGGGCACGAAGAGGAGAATGGCATGAACATATCAATGTGCCACGAAGGGCACGAGGCGAAGGATATGGATTACAAGAAGGGGCATGATGCCTAGTATAGGATTGTGGATCATAGAAAAGGTGAAAATAAAATGCCTCCCATGGAGAGGGAATGTGGAGAACCCATGGAAAGGTGCTGATGAGCACAAAAGAGGTCGTAGATGATTTAGATGAGGGAGGCGGAGATGGTCCCCTGGTCTTTAGCCTTGCCCAACTTTAAGCTTCTACTTGGGAATCAACTTTCTGACCCTCATGTACCTCCTCACATATTTTTTCCAGTGAGCGGATGGTTTTGATCTTCTCACATGTTTTGAATGGCTCTCATTGATTGATTATTGACTTATGTCGAAATTTTAAGCGACAATGGCAGCTCCTTTGAAATGTACTCAAAGGAAAGAGTGGGGAGTTCCACTGGTAGAGTTGGATAAACAATGGAGGGACTGTGCCCAAAGATTGCATTATATTCTACAGAGAAAAGGGCACATGCCCTTAGGTAATTGAATGTGCTAACGATTTGGATTTGGAATGGGTGAGCACAATTTTAATAGTTGACCTCTTCACTTGAGTGGGAAGATTTACAACAAATGTGTGAGGGGTCATGAGAGCTTGAAGGGAGAAATTCCCTACGATATTTTGAGTTTAACATAGCTGGCAACGGGGATGATTGTCATATTTACAGGTGGCCTCTTGACGGCCAAATGGAGGGGAGATTTTTGCTCAGTGAATGTGCCCGGTGTGCTGAAAATGACTGGCATGCGTGAGATATAATCTTGGATTTTAAAAAGCATGCCCGATCCCTGGTCTTCCTTCTTCTGTTGACCTTGCTTGTTGCTCGTCAGTCATTTGCACCCGCACCATTGGATAGGGGTGAAAATAGTGGGTGGAGTTGAAGGCCGATGGCTGTGGAGGTGTAATGGGTATGATAGAGAGTACTTGCTCAGGTTCAATTGTCAATATAGGTGGAGGTGTGATGATGGGAATTGGGGTTGTTGGAGGTTTAGCGATGGAGGGAATAATTGGTAGTGGAGGTTTGACAATGGAAGTTGTAATAATGGGAGTAGATGGTTTAATAATGGATGTTTAACGATGACGGGTGGTAATGAGGGTGGAGTTTGTTAATGGCGTATGAACATGACCTCAGAAGGTTTATATCATTGTAACACCAAGTGGTTTCATGGAGGGGTTCTATATTGACAACATTAGCATG
>CM024756.1:3029148-3107821 GCA_014218235.1 Colocasia esculenta
AATAAAAGACATATACATGATCTTTTCCTATACATGATTCTCTTCATCACACGCACATACTTGTAACCATCCCTTATGACTTAACTTGGCATGAAAATATCTCATAATATATCTGGTAAATTACTTCAATAATGTATTTGAATTGCCCTATTTTTAATGAATTTGTCTTCGTTTCTCGCAATGTTTTAGGAATATCATTACCGACGCTCCATTGTTCTAGAATTCCAATGGAACGTCGAGCTCTTGTTTCTATATACACTTTCTCTTGACTTGGACAAACTCTCCATCGGATATTCCTTCCTTTGGACTAGTGAATCCTTGCTCAAGGCCTCCGTAAGTCTCCTATGTCCATGGATTCTCACATGGCTGACGAGCTGGTTGTACCCTAATACCTATGATACCCTTTAGGGATCAGTAAGATCCAAATGGCCTTCCAAACTGGTTGTACCCTTAGAATGCCAACACCCATTATGCGTGTTGTGCAACCATCACTATCGCCTATTTAACATTGTTTCATGCGCAATGACCAGTAGCTCTTATCTATACTTTACTCGCTCATCTATTCGTTCTCTATGCACTCGCCTATTCATTTAGTACTCTCATCTATTTCTTGGTACTCTCTATTGGTCATTTGACTGATTGTCTAAAGATAAACAATATAACTAATGTCTGGCAATATAAAAGGGCATGGTCTGGTCCAGGGAGGTGCGCCCAAAAGTGCTAGTGTCCGCGGGACTTAATAGACTAGAGTGTTTGGCATTACACTCAAGTGCTATATATCTCAACTGTCTATATGACAATCAAAGTGCTATGCTATATACTCGACTCGTTTTGCTATCATGAACTATATTATGTTATTTGTGCTATGGCCATCCTGCTCTTCGTGCTATGCTTGAAGCTTGTGCTATATGAATCCTGCTATTGTGCTATCGCTTGCTTGACAATACTTGACTATCGCTCTCTTTCATTAATTACTCTGCCTTTTAATACATTAATCATTTAAAGCATGCCTGATCAAGAGATTTAAGTCCTACTGGGCGTTATCGCTCACCCTGCGTTATTGTTGTGTGTTCTCAGGTGAGACTGAGGATGATACTTAAACTCAAGAGGACGGGAATGACCAGGAGTGAAGTCAAGAGTACCCTGGCGTCTTAGTATTATGTTAGAGTCTTAGTTTAGTCTTTTACTTTTGTTCAATGTAATTGGGCCCTATAGAATGGCTATGATATTGGTGACTATAATAGACATTTAAGGAATTATTAATGAGATGCATTTGCTTTAGCAGTTATTCTTTAACCAATGGTTTGATGTCTATTATACGCTTTGTACCCGTTTACTTGCAACTGCCTCATGTTCTGATATTCTGCGTCGGGGCGTGACACACTATGACATCCTCAAACATCTGGATCATGTGCCTGCCAAAATCTCAATACTAGATTTGATAATGAAATCCAAAGTGCAGCAAGAAGCGTTGAGAAATTTCCTACAAAGGGTAGTCGTGAATGAAGACATGGTTGCTGACAAACTACCAAGTTCATTAGCCGTGGTAACTCGTGGGCCGGCCATTACATTTTTTGAAAATGAGCTAGCACCCCCATAAGCCAAGAGGCTCCCACTCTGTATCAACCATGTAGCAGTAGGGGCAGCACTGGTCGACACTGGGGCATCAATAAATGTCTACCCATTGAGCACTCTGAGGGCATGTGATGAGTCGAAAGGATTGCTAAGACCGACACCAACCACCATAGCTGCATATGACAACTCCAGAAGATCCTGCCATAGCATGGTGACTATACAAGCTGAATTCGGGCCACTGGCTATCACTATTGATTTTTATGTACATGATATTGACCCCATGTTCAAGGCTATCCTAGGGCGCCCATGGTTAGAAGCACTGGGGGCTGTCCCGTCCACTGCACACCAATGTCTAAAGTTCCCTTTCCAAGGACGAGTCATTAAAGTCAAAGGCATAGCCACTGCTCACACAGTCGATGCCATCAATGATACCCTGCTTCCAGCTGTATGGCCTGCCAACAAGCCCGTTGTCTCTGTGCTGGATATTAACTATCCTTGGGCCTACTCATTCCAATCCAAGCAAGAGGTCGGTCCTGCACAAGTCAACGATGTCAAAAGGAAGGAGCCTTTAAATACTAAAGGGTGGCAGATTATGATGAAGCTAGGCTATGAGGAAGGAAAAGGCCTAGGGGCAGAACTACAAGGCATTACCAAGCCTATCCCAAACATTGTAATGAAAAGCCGATGGGGACTTGGTTACAGGGAGAAGTCCAAGTCGTGGTCATCCAGCACATCCACTCTTAAGGCTGACCGCCAACCACTCATATAGACACAGTGGTGTTATTTCATAAAAGGCCCAACCCAACCCGTGTATAACACTGTGGTGGTCGAGGCAGAGCTGTCACAGCATGATGTACATGGCAAGAATTTCTCACGGCACATGGCCCCTATGCTTACGAGGAAGGGAAGACGGTGGACGAGCTATGGAGGGGCACCTGCTTGGCCATTGACCCATCACTCCTATGCTCTCTCCTTCCAAGTCTTATTCCTCCATCCCCTCCCATAATCATTCACCTATCTCCCCAAGTCTTGGCAGCTGCGCGCAACATCTTCACTCCTGGCCTCCCACACTCAGTCCTTACTACCCTTCATTCTAATCCAAGTGACTACGAGATCACTCTCTCGTGTTGCATGCTTTCCACTAGTTCCCCCCCCCCCCCCCAAAAAAAAGCCAATTGTGAAATGCATATTGAGGTCTAGGAGCCAGCATACCTCCTTCACCTTTCTGATCAGGGGCACCCCTCAATTGGGTCTTCCCCTTCCACTCTTTCATCAGGATCCATCCTCTTCAAGGACCCTATGTCCTCAACTTGTCCTGTAGAGTCATCTAGTCAAGTAAAGTCATCTAGGTTGGGAGAGTCTAGTCTTAGTTTAGGCGAGTCTAGGGTAGAGAGTCAGGTCAACCCACCGCCCACTAAGTCCAAACGTCACCCTAGGAAGCAGCGGGGAAAGGCTATTCCCCTAAGATACCTTCAAGAGTTAGCTCGGCGATGTCAAACATTGTTGCTAATAAAGGAGTTCACAAAAGAGGCGGTGGTGTTAAAAGAAGAGTTTGTGCAAGATGGGGTGTTTGTAGATGACAAATTCAATGTTTACGTAATCATGAATGATGAGGACCCAATCAATGAAGAGGATAGTGAAGTAGATGACACCGCCGAGATGTATGCTAGTGGCATAAGAATATTTGATGAGCCTACAATGGCGGTGGATGAACCTACTAAGGAAGTCAACCATCGAATAGAAGAAGATCCCAGGCTTGTGATGATTGCAGCAAATCTCCCTCCTGATGAAGAAGAGGAACTGGTGCAAATCTGAGGGAGTATAAAGACACATTCGCCTGGTCATATGAGGACATGCCCGGTCTAGACCACTCATTAGTGAGCACCGACTTGTGTTGAAAGAAGGGGCAAAGGCGAAGATTCCACCCACTGATGGCCCTGAAAATGAAAGACGAGGTGGACAAACTCCACAAAGCAAGATTCATTAGGGTAGTGCTTTATCCGAACTGGGTGGCGAACATAGTCCCGGTCATGAAGTAGGACAGAAAAGACAGAATTTGTATTGACTTCCAGGACTTAAATAAGGCACGTCCGAAGGATGACTTCTCGCTTCCTCACATTGATGTACTGATTGATAACTGCTGGGTATGAGACCCTCTCATTCATGGATGGGTATTCTGGTTATAACCAAATCCATCTAGCTCCTAAAGATCAAGAGAAAACCTCCTTCACATGTTATGTAGTCATGCCATTTAGGCTAAAGAATGCTGGGGCTACTTATCAAAGGGCGATGATGGCTATCTTCCATGACATGATGCATGTCTATGTAGAAGTGTACATGGATGACATTTTGGTGAAGTCAAGAACCAGGAGAGAACACCCCAAGATCCTCGTCATGGTGTTACAAAGATCAAGGGAGTATCAATTGAGAATGAATCGAAAGAAGTGTGTGTGTTCGGGGTATCATCAAGAAAGTTGCTAGGCTTCATAGTCAGTAAGCGAAAATGCCGCCTCCAAAGAATATTTCGCAACTAAGAGGATTGATCGGGCATTTGTGATTCATTAGAAGATTCATATCACAGCATTCGCAAAGATGCCACCCATTCTATGATCTTTTGAAAGGGGGGCAAAGTTTGAATGGAATGACAAGTGCCAAGAAGCCTTTGATGATTTGAAGAGGTATCTCATGAATCCCCTGATTTTGCAACCTCTTGTACTTGGGAAACCACTAATCCTATATCTCTCAGTCATTGAGGACTCCCTAAGTGCTGTCCTTGCACAACACGATGAATTAGGAAAAGAAAGGACAACATACTATCTTTCTAGACTTTTCAACACCACAGAAGCCAAGTACACCACCGCGGACAAAACTTGTGCCGCGCTCGTGTGGGTAGTTCAAAAACTCAAGCACTACTTCCTTGCCCACGAGGTCAAGCTGATCTCGAGGATGGATCCACTCAGGTACCTCTTAGAAAAACACGTCCTCTCTGATCGGCTTGCGTGCTGGCAGAGCTTCCTCTCCCAATTCGACATCTCTTTTGTGGTCCAAAAGGCCATCAAAGGATATGCCATCTCCGAGCACCTTGCCTATCTGCCACTCCCACAGCGATTCCATCCGAGAGGAATTTCCTGATGAAGAGCTCTCATCATTTCCAAAGATCCCTTCTGGTCCCTCCATTTCGATGGTGTGCTCAACTCTCAGGGACGGGGCATTGGAGCCGTGCTGCTCACTCCGGAGGGTATTACCATCCCCATCGCCTTTCAACTCACCTTCTCTGCCACTAACAACATGTTTGAGTATGAAGCTCTCCTAGCTTGTCACGCCCAGATATTTTAGCAGCGGAATAAATACCGGGGGACGTGAACGAGACAAATGATGTAGCACAGTTGAATAACTAGAGTCACAATTGAATAGAAGAACACATTCGAGATGATAATATGGTCACCAAAAGTATACTTTATTCCATTCCATTCATCTAGTTACAACCTTACATAAAAGAACCAACTAAAGGGTTCGTTATTCAAATAAAATGTTCCTCCATCACATAGACTACTCAAATATCTACTCCTAACTGTCAACTACTCATATGGCGGGTGCTCATCACTCTTGCCCTGTCCCATCTGACTCCACTGGTTCCTCATCACTACCTGAAAAAGGACAGGATGATAGGGTGAGCGAACTAGCTCAGTAGGATTTACATCTCAATATTGTGCGGGCACTAATATACATGATTAACATTTTAATTAGGCAAGATATGAACATGTATATGATGACAATGCATGCAATACTAACAGATTGAAAAGCAAAGTAGAACGATAGCATATCAGATCAAATGTCGAGTTGCTATACAATGGACAGATATTTCAAGAGTAGAATCATATCAAAAGAGATTGGCCATATTCATACAGATATCATGCGTTCACATGATCAGACGTATCATATTGAATCTTATCATATCAGATCAAATCAAACTTATCATATCAAACGAAGGCACATTTCCACTAATCTTGCTTATTCGTTGTGCTATGCCAAGCACCAGAAGTCCATACTCCCGCGGTTAATAAGTACGTTGGGGCGCTCCCCCCAGGACCGACGGGCCCTTTTGCACAGGCATTGGTCAAATGGACCAAAGTCCCATATGTGCCGAACAAACATATTCATATTATGGCCACAGAGTTTCATGACAACTCATAGTAAAAGGAACATGATCATTCATAGAGTCAAAGTATGGCAATTAGCTCAAGAGAACAAAAGGTAGTATAACGACATATCTTATGTTTCATAATTCATTAATGTCTTGACATGAGGATGTTTCTAAAGATAGATCGTATGCAGGACATGTGCTTTCTATCTCCAGGGTACTTCATGGTACAACTAGCTCGGCCTCTATGTTGAATCCACATAGAGCGGAGACTTACGGAGGTCTTAAGGAAAAGATCACTAGTCTACCAATTCAGAATAACCGGCAGAAAGCTCCCAATTCCCCAAGAAGGTGTGCCTAGTCGTGCAAATGTGTAAGTGACGAGTCACGGATCTTTCCTAGCATGTATGCATATGGACTTAATTAATTGAACACCGGAAAACATGTAACTATTGAAACTTATGCAAATCATGATATTAACTTCACTAAAAAGTCCATACTAACATGTATTCATCTCATATTCACATCATATTCTTATCATATCAATTGACAATAAGTAAGATCACAAGATAATCCAATGAACATAAGGTCAATCACAATTATACATTAGAATCATATTCATATCATTACCATTTTTCAATGGGTTGATTTCTTTTAGGTCCATGCATACTATATACATCATACACATGCTAGTAGACATCATGTAATGATCAGACCCAAGATATGCAATCTTTTTGCAAGGGTAGTGTCGACACACCCTTACTGGTGTCGACAAATGCTTCAAACACAAGGTAAAATAATGAAGAACTGGTCAAGTAGTGTCGACACTAGATCAAGTAGTGTCGACACTAAGAGACAGCTCCCAGAAAACCCAGTCAACAGGTCTGTACAGGTGTCGACACTAGTTCAAGTAGTGTCGACACTAGAGACCTTCCCAGAAAACCTGTTGTGCCAGTATGGGACAGTGTGTCGACACTAGACCAAGTAGTGTCGACACTAGAGGCCTTCCCAGAAAACCTGTTGTGCCAGTATGGGACAGTGTGTCGACACTAGACCAAGTAGTGTCGACACTAGAGGCCTTCCCAGAACACCTTTTGGGCTAATTTGGGACAGTGTGTCGACACTAGATCCAGTAGTGTCGACACTAGAGGCATTCCCAGAAAAACCTTTTGGGTCAAGTGTAACCCGAAAACACGTCTCATGCAGCGATTTACTTACCCCTCTTATAACTCTCTAACGAATAACATTTAGACAAAATGTTCACACGAAATATGACGAGGAAAACTATTAGAAGAACATTGATGTTGGGGGTTGGATTTAATTCGGTCTCAAATCCCGAGAAATACATGCAGAACATAAAGTTAAGTGCAGCTCGAAATCATAGTATCATCCAGTGACTCTCTTGCCACACCTATAACTCTCTAGCAAAACACTTTTGAACAAAATGTTCAACATGAAAGATGATCGTGACTACAAGTAGAAGAACTTTAATGAAGGAAGTTTAGTCTAATTTGGTGTCAAATCATGTGCATAATAAGAAGAACGGGAAAAGTCCTAACTGTGCGTGACTTAGGGAAAACTACGAATACACAATGTGTACTCCATGAAAATTAGTCAAACCAAGTGCAAATGAACCTAGACTCAAGATCTATATGATGGTGTTGGTTTTCTTTAATCTTGGCCTGAGAACACCTACCTTCGAATGCTAATAACTCTCTGCAGATTTCTGGGTTGATGCAGAGCGAGGTTGAGGAAGACCACGTTTTCCCCAGCCGTTCTCCACTCCTCCAGCGCTCCAAACTTGCTGCTCACGACCCCAACTTGTTGCTAAACCTTCCCAAGAGTTTAAGGACGAGTTCTTATAGATTTAGGGTGTATTTACAAGTCCTAACGGGACTAGGAAAGGGGCTGCGAATTCTGTTTCCTACTTTCCAAAAAATCTGGGATTCTCTCACCCAAAGAGGTAGCAAAGGTTTAGGAAACCACCTTTTAGGGTTGAGTTCGGTTTTGGCTTACCTTACATGACTAATCACCCTAATTTTAACCCTAAATTGCCCTCCCTAATTACTGCATAATTACATACACGATTTCTGGGTATTTCCTTGTCCCAATTTTTATCCTTGGGCCAAATGTGCTTCATTGGCCCAATCTTGTTAATGGGTTATTAATACATAATGTTGTAAGTCTCTCCAACATGTTTATTTAATTTATGGTTGGGTTATTTTTCGGTGTTAACAATTTTCCGACTTAGTTTCCTAATTCGGGTAACTTGGTCACGTGTGACATATACTCGGCCATCAGATTTTTTCGTTGCACGAATTCCTTTGTGGAACGCTTAGGGATAATATTTAGGGTTGGTTTATAATTTTTACGGAATTTTCCGATGTGTTTTCTCACATACGATAGTGGTACGTAAGTTCTATCATTCCGATAATACGGAAGTTATTTATTTACTAATTTCATACTTGAATTTGTTCATGTGACATAAGTTGTCCATTGATCCAATTTCTTTTATGGACTATCCCCTCATATGTTTGGAGTGCACCATAAATTTCTCATTTAGTTTATGACTCATTTTATACACCTAATAATGGGTTGTCCAACTTATTTCCTAATTACGATAAGAAGTCACACTAACTCTTAATATATCCCAAATGACTTTTATTGACCCAACATTCTGATGGATCCTTATAGATATTATTTGAAGTCCATCTATGATTTTTATTTACTTTTCTGACTCTCTCTAAGTATGTGTGATAATGATTTCCTGACTTGTCCCCTAATTACGACACTCAGTCGCAAAACGCCTTAAACTTAGACCATCCGATTTTTCTTTGCACGAATTTCTTTGTGGGTCATTAGGGAGCATTATTTAGAGTTGAACTATGGTTTTTATGAAATTTTCTAATGGGTTTTTGTGTACGATAATGATACGTGTATTTTTGCAATTTCATAAATATTGAATTTATCATTTTCGATTTATTTCTATTTTTCCAATTACTGAATTTCCGGGGTGTTACATAGCTGGTCTTAAATGTGCTTATATCTTGGTGCATCCCACCTTAGAATCATAGGAGACTCTCAGCTTGTTGGGCGGCAGGTGCTCTCAACTTACTGCACTCGTGACCCAAAGCTTAAACCATATCAAGATTTGGTCACGTTGTTGGCAAGGCAATTTTGCAAGCTTATCTATGTTCCCCCTCCTTCCTCACAAAACATCCTGGCTGATGCCTTGGCGTCACAAGCTTCTTCTCTATCCTTCCGTCTGAGTCATCAGACTGAGACGATTGTCATCCAACGGCTCGATGTTTCATCCCCAAGATCCTTGGTTCAAGAACCTTAGGACAACCTTTGAAGAGAGGGCTAGGAAGAGAGAGGTGCAGCAGATCAGCTAGCTGAGCTCGAGGAGATCTTAGATGAAGAGAATTGCCATGGTTTTTTTAGATTGAGCATTATTGTAAGGATGGGTCGTATCCCGAAGGGGAAAACTCAGAGGATCGCAAGGCCATAAGAAGAGCCGCCCTAAGGTACACAGTCGTCCGAGAAGTTTTGTACATACGTGCTCTTATTGGAGTTCTTTTGAGATGTCTTAATGATGACAAAGTTTGGAAAGTGGTAGAAGGAGCCCATGCTAGTGAATGCGGAGGGCATGTCAACAGTCAGATGCTTGCTAAGAAGATCATTAGGCATGGCTACTACTGGCCAACCCTAGCAGAAGTTGGTGCCATCTACATCTGTAGCTGTGTCAAGTGTCAACTCCATGCCGATAAGATTCATGCTCCTTCATCATCACTTCATCCACTTTCCACACCTTGGCCATTCTCCATGTGGGCTTTTGATATTGTTGGCCCCCTTGGTGATCCTAATGCTCAAATCAAACAAAAATCCTTATCCTAACAACAACTTAATATTACACCAAGTGGGCAGAAGCAAAAGCATTCACAGAAATCAAAGCATCCACATTGTGCCACTTTATCATGAAGAATATCATCTCGCGGTTTGGAGTGCCAAGCAGCATTATCATAGACAACGGGCCGCAATTCATCTCACAAGAACTTCAGGACCTCTATAAGAAATACAACATCACTCTGCATCATTCTTCTCCATATTACCCACAAGGTAATGGCCAGCTAAAGCAACTAATAAAAACCTTCTAAAAATCTTAAAGAAAACTTGTGAATTGCTTAAATTCGCTGATTGGCCAGAGAAGCTAATAGAGTCTCTATGGGCTTACCGTACCTCCGTCCATACTCCCATACGATAGACCCTGTATGCTCTACTTATGGGATGGAGGCGGTAGTCCCATACAAGATCTTGATCCCTTCACTAAGAGTCCACTTGATAAGGAACTTAATCTTGACGAACGTCGAGAGGCGTTGCTAGTCCAATTGGAACTCTTACATGAAAGGGCTAATGGCAGCCGATCACGTGCTCTCATATCAAAGCGAATCTCAAGGTCTTTTGAAAAGAAGGTAATTGAACGAAAATTCCAAGAGGGTGATATGGTCTTCAAACACATTTTTATCAAACCCGGAGGTCCAAGGTCTAAGCTACAACCAAATTAGGAAGGTCCGTACGTTGTGAAAGAAGGGTATTTGGAAATGCCTACGCCCTAATCAATGCTGAGGGCGTGGAATTGTCACATCCATAAAATGGGTTTATCTTAAAAGATTCTATCCCTAGGTCTATAGTGTGAGGCCACAACACTTAGATTAGGGATAACCCTATGTTAAGAGTCCGAAGTCCCTTCCCCAGTCGTCAAGGGTTGCTCTAAGTTGGGACCAACACACACACACGGCAAGCCCCAACAGATGCACTTAGTAGATATCATAGCTACATAGGCCCTGCTTAAGGGGTGCAAAGGTCATTCTCTCCCAAATTGGTCGAAGTGTAGGGGCAGGGTCGAAGGGCGAGGTCATCGACCTTAAGCATACCCTAACAAGAGGAAGTCTGAAATAGGGACGATCAAAATAAAAAAAGCAAAGGAACAAAGAAGCAAATGAAAGAAAGGAAAATACATGATATAATAAGGGCATGGCAAAGAGTGGCAAAGTCCCCACGGGACGCTCATGAGCCCAATCGTATGCATATCCCAGCTAGTATAAATCCATAGAAAAAGACCACAAAGTCCCTATGCAACAGACCTAATCTTTGAGGAGTATGCTCAGGAAGAACCCAACCCAACGTCCTTAAACCTACATCAGACTTTTCTTAAATAGTCTTCCACTTCCCTCTATAAGATCGGGCCATCTCCTAGGTATGGCCTAAGTAGCCGCACTATCAACTAGGGGTAGTCACCCATGGCATGTCACCCCTAAATGCACGTCTTACCTTAGTAAAGTCCTTGGCAAAAAGGCGAAGTGACCAAGACTCCTAATTAGCGGTTTGAATTGGTTTATGTGTTGTGGCCCGAAAGGGCGAGTACCTTCCATCTCACGCGTCTTATTTCAGGAAGGGCTAATGTCGGCTTTAGGCACTTTTCAAAACTACAAAAAATCAAATATTTCAAAACTCCAAAAAAAATCAATATTTCAAAACTCCAAAAATCAAATGTTTTCAAAACCCCCAAAAATACTTTACTCATTCATTCATGCATGTCTTTATTTACTTATGTCCTTTTCGCCTATTTATAAGGCTTAGCCCCTTGACCATTTATCAAGATTGGTTACTTGTCATGCTTAAGGCAAGGGGCTAAGTCGAAGAACGGATCTAACTTGTTTTCATGGTCTTCTTAAGTGTGCAGGTTGCAGCAGAAGAAGAAAGCGACACTCATATCTCACTCGTCACTATCACACAATCACATTCCATAGCTAAAAAGATTCCATTCTATTTCATTCCATATCTACACATCATCATAATACATGATAACGAAAAAGTGAAAGAGTACAAGTCGTCAACCACTCTCCCTTGTACCCTCAGGTGGGCAAGAGGGTGGAGGAGCCATCTCCCTCGGTCCCGTCGTGCTCCCCTCGGCTGCTCCCTTGCGTCGTCTCCCCTCCTCCTCGTTCCTCCGTTGTCGGGAGGAACCAGTCAAGTAGTGCCCCGCCGAGCCGCTAGGGGCACCGCTCCTACTGGCTGACATGCGGCTGTGACCGACCAGCGATAGGGCCCTCTCCAGCCACTCTATCTCTGCCCTGAGCACTAGGACGGTCTGCTGCTCGGTCCCCAGCTGCGAGCGGAGCTCGTCGACCTCTCGGCACTGTCCCGTCACCTCATTTGCCTGGGGTGCAGACACCGCTCCACCATCTCCATCTCTAGCGTAGCCGTCTGCACTAGAGCATCTCTCAGCTCAGCCTTCTGCAAGTCAAAACATGTGTCAATGCATAAATAAGGTACAAGGGGCATGAAATTAGTAACTCACCTGCTCACGTAGCTGGCCCATGGCCTCCTTCGCCCATGCCACTACCGACGCCAACCGACCCTCCAGCACAGAGCAGCCAGGCTCGTCTCGGGAGGTGGAAGTGCCACCCACCATCTGCTGGGCCCGCTCCAGCGCAGCACGCTACATGAGAAAAGCATAGGAGTCAGACCACTGAAGTTGAGAATAAGAGAGAGAAGTAGTAGAGCGCTCACTAGATGGTCACAGTTTGCTGGAGGTCGTCCCTCTACTGGTGGTGGAGTGGAGAACACCCTCGAGGGAGGTGATTCTGCCCTAAGGTCGAGCTGCAAACACAGGTCAAGTTAGCCAAGGAATTAATGATTAAAATATTCAGAAAAGGCTAAGTTAGTAACACTCATCGGGCATCGGGTCCCCCCGTACACCTGGGCCCTGTACCTCCGTGTGTAGGCACTGAAGTAGTCCTCATTGCTGGTGGCCTCAGAGATCACCTCTCGGCCCTGCTGCCGCCGATCATCGAGCTGCTCCTGAGCCTGCTCCCTCTAGTTCATGACCATCTAGATGCCATGGAAGCTGCGTGTAAGGCCCTCGAATTTTGCCCTTTTTAGTTAAATTTTAGTCAAGTGATGTTTAGATGCTTTGTGTTATAGCTATGCGTATATATATGTATATCCTTATTTATTTATGTGTATATTGTTTTATTCATATTAGATATATGGTGTTTAAGTTATACATATGTATTGCATGCATATGTATATAGTGCATGTAAGTTTATGGCCATTTCTGTGTTTTGGCCGAAGTGCATGTTAACGTCAACATGCGTGGACATTAAAGGTGAGTCAATGTCCAGATTGATGGACGCCAACTCCCAGTGGACGGCCAGCAATGTGGACGTCTATTTCCCCAGAATCTGTGCGCTTCAGATCTAGAAACGGCCACGATTTCTTCGGTTCCTATTTTGGAAACCTACTTCAATGGTAGGATCCCCTTCTAAACGCATACCCCAAACCCATGACTCTATAAAAACACCTTCTTTTGGTCGGATGAGGTCTTTTGGCTTTTGTCAAAACCCTAGAAAACTTGTTGCAAACCTGAAACTTTGAGAGCTTGGATCTGACGATTGGAAGCTCCTTCCGGCGATCTTCTTCAATTGGAAGGGACTTGGTTCATCTGTAAAGCTTCCCCAACTCTGACGTGCTTCATCCATCATCACAACAGTCTGATCGAGGGGAGTTTTGGGGCACTTCTTGGCCTGGCCGAGGAGAGCATCTCCGACAAATAGATCCCATTATTCGATTTTTCAGAGGCAACTAGTTCTTGTACACTATCCCTACACATGTCCTCTAGGTCCCAAGTATTTTTACAGATTTTTCCTCGTGTCCTGGAACCCCATTCACCATAATTTTATGCGTTCAGTGTGGGTTTTTACAGATAGGAACTTAATGGCAACATCTAGTGCCGTTAAGATGCAGGGTCAACGGCCACATGTTGTGCCGTTAACCCATGCTGGCGGCAGCATCAGTGCCGCCGAGTTCTTCAGGTTTCTACAAAAAGCATGTTTGATCTTTGAGATTTATTTTCCAGACTTCTGAGTATAATTACATGTTGTAGATTTTCTACGTGATTCAGTACATGTAATAGGCCACATCATGAGGCTAGAACAAATTTTTGTGTATAGGTTTATTTATGTAATTTTTGTAAATGGACTGTGATCATGAAATAATGCTGAAAATTCTTGAATAATTAGATTTCTGGCACATTAGGGTTTCTGGCAGGTTCTGAAACTATTATACATGGTTGTCCTACTGTGTGCCATGTGTAGATGAATTTAGTGGTAAATGTGATGAAATAATGTTTTAATTTCTATAATTATTTTATAGGTTCGAAAAATATGAGAAATTGAACATGTGATAGCTTTACTGTTGGGAACTTGTGATAAACTTTTTATGGTATTTTGATAACAGTAGGCACTGCTATGGGTTAAACGGTAGAAAATGATCATGTTGAGTATGCCAATGTTAATTATATGAATTTCAGCCATTAGCAGCATGATTAGGATTGAGTTTATGATCTGATTAATATTGTGAATAGTAGTATCATGTTAGATAAAATTGAAACATATGAAATTGTGTACAAGTGAGTACAATGGTGTTAATTGTTGCATGAGAAAGATATGAACAATGTGATTAATGCAAATTGTGTAAATTGTGCCATGTGTGACACTGCTACCATAGAGGGCTGTGGAACTGTACCGTAGTAAAGTCCCTACGAGAAGGTTCAATGTGTGTGAAATCCTATGGGCAATTAGGATGAAATCCTGGAGGTGGACAAGTACGACTGGTTAGGCTGGAGAGTGCTTCTCCCGGTTCTGTGCAGTTAACCAAGATCCATTACTGTGTTGCCTAGGTGATGGATAAGTGTATGTGTATATGTGTCCCTCTAGTGGTGGTTTGGACTATCTGTCACGGAAACTAAGTGAAAAATGTGAAAATGAGTGTGTGATCATGAGAAATGTGCAATGTGAAATATGTGAAATGTGAACTATTAAGTGAATGTACTATCATGTGAATTAGTGTAATCTTGTATGAATATATTAAATTCATGTCAAACAGCAAGCAAAGTGTGTCTACATTTATGTTAAATACATGAGAGATTGAATAGAATCCATACTAGGTGTGATATTTACTTTATGTATAATTCCATGCTTAAATTGTGTACAATTACAATATGTTCAAATGAGATTTAGTTCTTGAAGCATGATGAACAAAAGGTGTAGAAATCATGTTATAGGATTTATATTAAATCGTTAAAAGCATGTACTATGTTTATCATTACTTGTTTAGAAAACTAGCATGCGTTCTATGTTCTAAATTGATAAGCATATGCCATGTATTCTATACAATAGATTCCAAGAATAGTAGTTTAGAGTGTATGAAGCATGCAACATGTTTTACTTCTTATAGTTACAAGAATGCATGCGCATATGATATGTGTATGGTTGTGTGCATGGATTGCTTGCTGGTTCTATTTAGACTCATTCTTGCTTCGGCGTACAGGTGCAGGTGTCTCCACTTCTTCCGAGGAGATAATTAGGAGCGACTCGGAACGAGAGGAGTAGTTTTGTTGTGGAGATCCCTCCTTTGTACTCTTCCTTCATAGTATGTAATAAAGGAATTTGTGTAATTTATTTTGGATATTGTAATTTACTTCGGAATTGTAATAATGTGGGCTTATATTTTCTGTCATACTATACGGACTGTGGATATGATGTGGATGATGGAATAAGAATACTTATTTATTTCCGCTGTTCTCTTTAATATTCATATATATCTCAATCTAGTGTTAGAATTGGGTAAATGTCCCACTGTGATGATGTTCATTATACCGACGTGGATTTGTATAATCGTACCGATATAGGAGGGTCGTTACAGAGATTGGTATCAGAGCAAGAGGTTGAGATTGTACATGAATATATACCATCATTCATAAAATGCTAAGTCTTTATAGAATTGTCCACGTGTAGAAAATGATTAATAATGAATGAAACATAGTTAAGATCATGGTTAGATTTAAATAACTAGTTCTGACTATGATTAAATTGTTTTTTAGGATATGGCTTCAAGTGGTAGGCGTGGTGTTCCTACTCGTGAGGATGAGCAGAGGCGAGAGGAGAGGGTGGGAGCAACAGGCACCAGCACCACAGGGTCCTACTGTTCTTCCTCCACCACCACTAGTAGATTATGGAGTATTCATGCAGGTCTAGTGCAGGCCATGCAGACTCAGGCACATACTCAGGCTGCACCAGGCTCAGTTGGAGGCTCAGGTTAGAAATGTTAGATAGAAGTAGTCTGCTTTCATTAAAATGTATGATTGTTATGTTACTTATGCGTATATATGTTTCTTATTGTTGTTTGTTGTAGCAGGCTCAGGCTCCAGCTCCAATTCCCTAGGAGCATGGCCATGGTGGTCCTTCCATCATGGAGCAGTTCAAGAGAATGGCTCCATCCTCTTTTAAGGGGAAGAGTGATCCATTGCTGGCGGAGATCTGGATGAGGGAGATTAAGAAGACTGAGGAGGACAAGGTTAGCTTGGCCACCAATATGCTACAGGTATGTGTTAGTTGTATATACATCTATTTATATAAGTTTAGATTGTCTAGATTTGGTGCTTAAGGATGGCTTGTTGCAGGAGAGAGCTGATGTGTGGTGGGCTTCGTTACTGTGTACCCGATTCGAGGACGGTGCCATTGAAGTCGCTTGGGACGAGTTCGTGAGGCTCTTTTGGGCCAAGTTTGTTCCGAGCATATTCAGGATAAGATGGAGCAGGAGTTCCTCACTCTGACTCAGGGATCCATGACCGTACTTGAGTACGAGGGCAGGTTTGCTGAATTATCAAAATATGCACCTCACATAGTGGCTGATGAGCGCAGGAAGGTGAAGAAATTTGTGATGGGCCTTAAGCCATCACTGAGATCGAGACTGGTGGCGTTTGATCATCATCCTAGATGAGGCTCTCAGCGCAGCTTGTAGGCAGGAGAGCGAGATGGAGCAATACCTAGAAGATAAGAAGGCTTCGCGATCTGCACCTCCATTCCAGCGGCTGGATAGGAAGAAGGCGGCGTATCAGTCACAGCGTGTCCCGGCAGCGAGTCAGCAGGAAGCTACACCGCGGTCCCCGGCGTCCAGCCTAGTGGCATGAGGGAGTGCCCTCTCTGTGGAAGGACACATGGAGGTACGGAGTGCTGGAAGTTGGGGGCGAAATGCTTAAAGTGCGGTAGCAGCGAGCACCAGATTCGGGACTGTCCCAGGCTTCAGCAGGGAGTCTAGCGTGGAGCGCACGCCCTAGTAGCAGCAGCAACAGCAGCAGCGCCAGCTATAGGAAGACAGGAAGGCCTCGAGCCCAAGCTCGAGTGTTTCCTAGCATGAGAGGATGCCGAGCATGCGGAGCACGTCACCGAACGTACGGTTCTTTTCATGGGTGTGCACGCTCGGGTTTTGTTTGATACAAGTGCCACTCACTCGTTCATTTCCGAGCGTTTTGCTAGGCAGTTAGCATTAGAGTCAAGATTAGAGGCTGAGAAGTTAGAGGTTTCTTTGTCTGTGCACACACCTGCGGGAATGGTATTGACTAGGAAGTGTATTCGGTCTTTACCTGTGTGCATTGAGGACCGAGTCTTAGAGGGTGCTTCCTTTTGCTAAAGATAAAGGACTATGATGCAATTCTTGGTTTGGATTGGCTAGAGGAGCATTATGCTTTAGTAGATTGTCGTGGGAAGAAGATCATTTTCCGTGTTACTGGTGAGGATGAGCTTTCACATCCATTGCCAAGGAACTTAGCGGGAATGTTTGTCATCTCCACCATGAAGGCAATGAGGATGGTACGCAAGGGTTGTGACACTTTTTTGCCAGCGTGTATTAGTACCGAAGGCGGATCAGTCACCTACCCTTGAGGAGATTGATGTAGTGCAGGAGTTTCCAGATGTATTTCCCGAAGATTTGTCTGAATTGCCACCGGTTAGGGAGATAGAGTTCACCATAGAGTTGCTTCCGGGCAACTCTCCTATCTCGAAGCCTCCATATCGGAAGGCACCTGGGTAGTTAGCAGAATTAAGGAAGCAATTGCAGGATTTGCTAGATAAAGGATTTATTCACCTAGTGTATCCCTTGGGGCGCACCTGTATTATTTGTAAAGAAGAAGGATGGTTCACTTAGGTTGTACATCGATTATAGAAAGCTCAACCAAGTGACTGTAAAGAATAGGTACCCCTTACCGCTGATCGATGATCTATTTGACCAGTTGCAGAATGCATCGATCTTTTCCAAGATCGATTTGCGGTCTGGCTATCATCAGTTGAGGATTAGGAGTGATGTGTCCAAGACGGCCTTTAGGACTCATTATGGACATTATGAGTTTTTAGTTCTTCCTTTTGGTCTAACCAACGCCCCTGCAGCATTCATGGATCTCATGAACAGGGTGTTTAGGCCTTATCTAGATAGCTTTGTAGTGGTTTATCGACGATGTGTTGGTTTATTCTCCGGATGAGGCCACACACTGTCAGCATTTGAGAGTAGTGTTAGAAGTTCTCCGAGAGCACAAGTTGTATACTAAATTCAACAAGTGCGATTTCTGGATGCACGAGGTTCATTTCCTTCGACATGTTATCTACAGTGCTGGTGTAGCAGTTGATCCAGTGAAGGTCCAGGTTGTGTTAGATTGGGAGATTCCCAGGACCCCATCGGAGATTCGGAGTTCCTTGGTTTAGCGGGCTATTATCGGTGATTCATTGAAGAGATTTGCATCTATCGCCGCACCTTTGACTAAGCTAACTAGGAAGAGTGTGAAGTTTGTCTGGTCCAAGGAGTGTGAGAGTAGCTTTCAATTATTGAAGGCTAAGCTTACTTCTACACCGATATTGGTTTTACCGAGTGGTGAAGAAGGTTTTGCCATTTACTCAGATGCATCTCGGATTGGTTTAGGCTATGTGTGATGCAGCAGGGAAGGGTAGTGGCGTATGCTTCTCGTCAATTGAAGGAGTATGAGCGTAACTATCCGACTCATGATTTGGAGCTTGCGGAAGTGGTTCATGCACTGAAGATCTGGAGACACTATCTTATGGTGTCAGGTTTGAGGTATTCACTGACCATAAGAGCTTGAGGTTTCTCTTCTCGCAGAAGGAGTTAAACCTGTGGCAGAGGAGATGGATTGAGTTCCTCAAGGACCATGACTTCGACCTTCAGTATCATCTAGGAAAGGTGAATGTCGTAGCGGATGCTCTGAGTAGGAAGAGATCATTACTCCAGCAGGATTGGAAGATGTTGGAGGATGCTGCTTGTGCGATGACGGAGTTAGGGCCATCATTATGTCAGGCTTTTGTGGCTCAGTTGTCCATTCGGTCCACTATTTTGGACGAAGTGATTGAGCAGCAGAAAGCCGACCCTACACTCCTGGAGTTAGTGGGCAAGGCAGGCATTACTCGGGATGAGGATGGTGTGATTAGGTTCCATCACCGAGTCTGTGTTCCCGATATTATGGATGTTTGTGAGCATGTTCTAGCAGAAGCTCATAGATCGAGATTGTCTATTCATCCGAGTAACACTAAGATGTACCAGGATTTGAAGAGATCATTTTGGTGGTCTGGCATGAAGAAGGATGTGGCGGATTTTTTATCCAGGTGTTAGTATGCCAGCAAGTGAAGGCCGAGCGTTAGCGACCATCTGGTCTGATGCAGAAGATGGAGATTCCAATATGGAAATGGGAGGCCATGACTATTGATTTTGTAACGGGCTTGCCCATATCAGTGAAGGGCAATGACTCGATTTGGATAGTAGTAGATAGATTCTCCAAGACTGCGCATTTCTTGCCTATGAAGAAGAAGCAGTCAGTTGAGAGTTTGGCTAGGTTGTATGTTAGTAGCATTGTTAGGTTGCATGGCGTGCCAAAGTCGATCATTTCGGATTGAGATCTGAGATTCACTTCGAGGTTGTGGAGGGTCTTCAGGATGCATTAGGTTCTGAATTGAAGCTTAGTTCGACGTTCCATCCCTAGATAGATGAACAGTCTGAAAGGACTATCCAGACACTCGAGGATATGTTGAGAGCGTGTGTATTGGATTGGAAGGGTGATTGGGAGCGTCATTTATCTCTTGTGGAGTTCGTATATAACAACAGTTTTCATGCGAGTATTGGTATGGCTCCATTTGAGGCATTGTATGAGCGGCCTTGTAGATCTCCTTTATGTTGGAAGGAGACTGGTGATAGGCAGTTGATTGGTCCGGAGTTAGTGCAAGAGACTTCGGATAAGATCTAGCTTACCAGGAAGAGGCTTGTTGCGGCGCAGGATAGGCAGAAGAGTTACGCCGACAACAGGAGAAAGGATTTAGAGTTCGAGGTTGGCGAGCATGTCTTTCTAAAGGTTTCCCCTACTCGAGGGGTTGTCAGGTTTGGCAGGCATAGCAAGTTAAGTCCTAGATTCATTGGCCCGTATGAGATTCTCAGACGTTTGGGTAGCGTGGCGTATGAACTAGCTTTACCCCCAACGTTAGCTAGTGTTCATCCTATATTCCATGTATCCATGCTCAGGAGGTATGTCCGAGATCCATCTCATGTGATTAGTCATGAGCCAGTGGAGATTTAGCCAGATCTGTCGTATGTTGAGCAACCAGTAGCTATTCTTGATCAGAAGGTTCAGCATCTTCAGAACAAGAATATTGCATCCGTAAAGGTGCTGTGGCGAAACATCTCGAGAGAGGAGGCTACTTGGGAGCTTGGGGATGCTATGATGAAGAAGTATCCCCAATTGTTAGAGTAGTATCGGTCTAACTTCGACGACGAAGTTTCTTTAAGGGGGAGAGGGTGTAAGGCCCTCGAATTTTGCCCTTTTTAGTTAGATTTTAGTCAAGTGATGTTTAGATGCTTTGTGTATATAGCTATGTGTATATATATGTATATCCTTGTTTATTTATGGGTATATTTTTTTATTCATATTGGATATATGGTGTTTAAGTTAAACATTATGTATTGCATGTATATGTATATAGTGTATGCAAGTTTATGGCCATTTCTGTGTTTTGATTGAAGTGCATGTTAACGTCAATATGCGTGGACGTTAGAGGTGAGTCGACGTCCAGATCGATGGACACCAACTCCAGTAGACGGCCAGCAATGTGGACGTCTATTTCCCCAGAATCTGTGCGCTTCAGATCTGGAAACGGCTGCGATTTCTTCGGTTCCTGTTTTGGAAACCTACTCCAATGGTAGGATCCCCTTCTAAACGCGTACCCCAAACCCATGACTCTATAAAAACACCTTCTTTTGGTCGGATGAGGTCTTTTGACTTTTGTCAAAACCCTAGAAAACTTGTTGCGAACCTGAAACTTTGAGAGCTTGGATCTAACGATTGGAAGCTCCTTCCGGCGATCTTCTTCGACTGGAAGGGACTTGGTTCATCTGTGAAGCTTCCCCACTCCGGCATGCTTCATCCATCATCACAGAAGTTGGATCAAGGGGAGTTTTGGGGCACTTCTTGGCCTGGCCGAGGAGAGCATCTCCGACAAATAGATCCCATTATTCGATTTTTCAGAGGCAAGTAGTTCTTGTACACTATCCCTACACATGTCCTCTAGGTCCCTGGTATTTTTACAGATGTTTCCTCATGTCCTGGAACCCCATTCACCATGATTTTATGCGTTCAGTCTATGTTTTTACAGACAGGAACTTAACGGCAACATCTAGTGTCGTTAAGATCTAGGGTCAACAGCCACATGTTGTGCCGTTAACCCATGTTGGCGGCAGCATCAGTGCCGCTGAGTTCTTCAGGTTTCTACAGAAAGCATGTTTGATCTTTGAGATTTATTTTCTGGACTTCTGAGTAAATTACATGTTGTAGATTTTATACGTGATTTAGTACATGTAATGGTCACATCATGAGGCTAGGATAATTTTTGTGTACAGGTTTATTTATGTAAATTTCTGTAAATGGACTGTGATCATGAATAATGCTAAAAATTCTTGAATAATTAGATTTCTGGCACATTAGGTTTCATAATATTTCCATGTATTCTTAATGACTATTAGCAGGTTCTAAAACTATTATACATGACTGTCCTACTGTGTGCCATGTGTAGATGAATTTAGTGGTAAATGTGATGGAATCATGTTTTAATTGCTATATTATTTACAGGTCTGAAAATTATGAGAAATTGAACATGTGATAGATTACTGTTGGGAACCTGTGATAAACTTTTTATGGTATTTTGATAACAGTAGGCACTGCTATGGGTTAAATGGTAGAAAATGATCATGTTAAGTATGCCAATGTTAATTATATGAATTTCAGTCATTAGCAACATGATTAGGATTGAGTTTATGATCTGATTAATACTGTGAATAGTAGTATCATGTTAGATAAAATTGAAACATATGAAATTGTGTACAAGTGAGTACAATGGTGTTAATTGTTGCATGAGAAAGATATGAACAATGTGATTAATGCAAATTGTGTAAATTGTGCCATGTGTGACACTGCTACCATAGAGGGCTGTGGAACTATACCGTAGTAAAGTCCCTACAGGAAGGTTCAATGTGTGAAATCCTGTGGGCAATTAGGATGAAATCCTAGAGGTGGACAAGTACGACTGGTTAGGGTGGAGAGTGCTTCTCCCGGTTCTGCGTAGTTAACCAAGATCCATTACTGTGTTGCCTAGGTGATGGATAAGTGTATGTGTATATGTGTGTCCTTCTAGTGGTGGTTTGGACTATGTGTCATAGCAACTAAGTGAAAAATCTGAAAATGAGTATGTGATCATGAGAAATGTGCAATGTGAAATATGTGAAATGTGAACTATTAAGTGAATGTACTATCATGTGAATAGTGTAATCTTGTATGAATATATTAAATTCATTTCAAAACAGCAAGCAAAGTGTGTGTACATTTATGTTAAATACATGAGAGATTGAATAGAATCCATACTAGGTGTGATATTTACTTATGTATAATTCCATGCTTAAATTGTGTACAATTACAATATGAATCAATGAGATTTAGTTCTTGAAGCATAATGAACAAAAGGTGTAGAAATCATGTTATAGGATTTATATTAATCGTTAAAAGCATGTGTTGGGTTCTCATATTGGAGAATGTTGGGTTACACAAGTGCTTAAATGTTTTTGATGATGAGCAATACTAATTGATGTTATGTTTGTTTTTGATGATGAACATTTCATGAACAAGACAAAATTGATGTGGTTATGAATGTGTGAAACATGATGAGAATGACAATTGGATGCAAATGAAACACATGTTTTATATGTTCATTATATCTCACTAATTATGTCTTTTAATGTAGGTAATAATGTACACAAGACAAAGCCCAAAATCCAAGTGCAAAAGAACAAGACAAGTTGCTGAAATAGTGCACCTGTCAACAGATGAATAGTGCATCTGTCAACAGATGAATAGTGCATCTGTCGACAGATGATTTTCGTCTGTCGACAGATCCACTCAGAAATCTATTTCCAGAAAGCCCAGTCTTCTGGTTTTTGCAAACCTGTCAGCATCTGTCGACAGCAGCAAGTCGTCTGTCGACAGACAGAGTTTTGGGAAGATCTAATGGCCAGGATATGATCTATATTTGGGTGTTTCCTTTTAGCACGACTCTCTATGTTTGGACACCACTATATATGGATCATATGAGGCTATTTTCCGCAGCAGGGAGCCTCCACACAAAAACCCTAAGCCAAGAACAAGAAGAAGAAGGTTCCCCTGTTTTCTGCTTCAACTCTCCATCCAGCACGAGGAGATCCATCTCACGAGCGGAGTTGAAGTTGGTTTGTCCGTCTTTCAAGCTTCTCCATCAACTGATACCTGTCAAGACAAAGCTTGAAGTTCTTCTGGACGACCACCATGAGGAGTTCTTCATTTGGATTTGATCTTCAACTCAGAACTCTTCTTTTATTCTATCTTTCATATCTTTGTGTGTGTGGTAGTGGTTCAAGCGTTCCGTGTGCTTGATCCACGTGTGGATTGTTGTTCTGATTGCGTGTTTGCATCAGACAACGTGTGTGTGGTGTGTTGGTCAGATCAAGGCTAGAGGATCTGATCTTTTGTTGGACTTGATCTAGCGTGTGTGTGTGTGGTTGAGCCGTTGTGCTCGTGTGTGTGTGTTGTACTCAGTTCTTGAGTAGTGTGTCCTCACTGTGTGGGGGGTGGACGTAGGAGTCACGTGGTGTGATCTCCGAACCACCTAAAAATCCCTTGTGCACTGTGGTTTGACTTGTGGTTTGCATTGTATCGCGCTAGATGCATGCATAGGGATTTCATCTACACACTAACTGTTAGTTTGCTCACACACATTACATCAGATCAAGGGGTTTTGATTGAGTAGATCTTTTAACCCGAAGTAATTTTCAAATTGCTTAAGTTTCCGCTGCAAATCTATTCAACCCCCCCTTCTAGCTTTGCCATAACCGAATATCCGATCCTAACAATTGGTATCAGAGCAGGTTTTCTGTTCATCGGTTGTGATTTGGCATATCTGTTTATGTGTGCTTAATTGCTCTGATCGGGCTTATAATTGATTCTGAACTGATCTGATTACTGTGTTTGTTGTTTATTTATCTACAATATATTTAGAAATATGTCTGAGTTCTCGAGTATCATAAATCTACCAATGATTATTGAGTTTGATACCATGTTGATAAAATGCAGGACTCCTTTTTGAAGACAAGCAAGTCGGGAGGGAAATCAATGAAAAATGCTACATGGCTTATGGCAGCTCAAGAGGCTCGTCCCGTTCAGACGAATCTGAAGGATCACATCTGTCTAAGAAGTCAAGAAACTCTCAAAGGTCAGGTAAATCCAATTCAGATCCATTTGATGCATCATATCTAATTCTGATTCAGAGGATGATATATCCTATGATGAATTGATAGAATGCTATGAGCACTTGTCCAATCAATTTAAGAAGGTAAAAGCTCAAAACAAGAAGCTAAAAGAAAAATTAGAGAAGAATGAAATGATAATTGATAATGCTCAGCATTCTACGAAGAAAATGAAAATTGAAAATGGAGAATGAAAAATTGGAAAATGGAGTAAAAAATTATGGAATCATGTTTTCTAAATTGAAGAAGATCATGATCAGGTTGAATCTGAAAATTTTGATTTGAAAAATGAAAATGAAAAATTGATTGATCATAATGAGAATCTGAAATTTGATAATGATCAATTGAACAAACAAATCTCCAACATGGCTCATGATCACCAATAAGAGAATGCAATCACTGGTTGAGGAAAATAATCATCTCAAAAAGAAGATTGAAAGTTTGTATCATGAGACCATTAAATGATGAATGGAACAATTTTAAGAAGACAATTGCTGACTTGGAAAATCAGTTGTTCAAGGTGAAATTGAAAAGAATAAAATACAAAATGGTCTGGATGTCATGAAAAACAACTTCTAACTTCTGAAAAAGAAATTGTTGCATTGAAAGCTGAAAAGAAAAAATGAACAAAAGTGCTGCAAAATGAAGAATCATGTTTCAATTGAAAACCAGAAAAAGAAAATGGAAAAGAAAACAGGAGACTACAAGGTCTTTGCATCTCCTCCAGCAACCCCGATTGTTCAAGGAAATCTCCAACTCCACATCATGCTAGAGATATCAACGGGTACCACCTCCTTCTTCTCAACTCAAGATAATCAAAGGTACTCTAAAGAATCTCAGAGATTCCAGCAAATGCATTCACACTGTGGTAAGCTCCAGGTAAATACTCAACCCGTTGCTTAATGCAATAGACCTGGTCACCTTGCCAATTCTGCTGGAATAAAGGTCAACACTGTCATAATCATGCCAAACCAGTCCAATGCTTCACATGTCATAAAATTGGTCATACTTCTAAGACTGTTGGCATAAAATCATGATTTTGTGCATGTTCCCAGCTCCATGCTCATAATTCCACTACTGAAAGAAACATCTATTAAAAAAAAAATCACTTTGGATTCAGAAATCATTGTTGATTCTAACATTAATGTCATTGCAGGACCCAAGCAAGTGTGGGTCCCAAAACAAGCTTGATCAACAAGCTGAGATGTCTTGCAGCAAAAAATTAGAAATGGATTCATGCCATGGCTGTGCAAGGCAAGAAATGATGGAGAACAAAGGTAAATTTTTATTTATTGAGATTGAAGACTGTTCAGGTAAAATCTCTTTGTCACTTCAGTCTTGAACTGCAAGAATTGAAATAGATTTTTAATTCTATCTGAGGAATGAAGAATGTATTTTGTTGATACCCCCACATGACAATGCCACTTAGCAATTGGAATCATGCCATCCTGCTTGTGTAACTGTGCTCATGACCTCTTGGTATATCAAATGATGACATGTGGAAAAAAAGTTATGCTGTTTGGAAACTATCATTTGCGTGAGTAAAATACTCCGCCAAGTACCAAAAGTCATGTAATGCATAAGGCTAGTTGAGTGCTTAATAATGTGTGAATTGCTTGATACATTTACTATGCATGTGTTATGGGGGAGTAAATTTGAAAGTGCTCATTGCTCATGAATGCTCATGAAATCTATGTGCAAGTGCTTGTCATGAATGTATATATATCATGCTTGAAAGTTGTCTCATCACATGCACATCTTATGGGGGAGTAAGTTCAAGGTAGGTTGAGTGAAATACTTGAGAGAAACCCTTCATATTCATTGTGTAATTACTTCTCAAAATCTTGTTCTTCATGTCACTCAATTCTATGCCTCAAAACTGATTTTCTCAAGTATCTGTCGACAGGCACTATCACATCTGTCGACAGACATGCTCTCCCAGAACCAAGCCTTTCAGGCCTGTGTCATCTGTCGACAGGCACATTCTTGCTGTCGACAGATACACATTTTCTGTAAATTCTTCATCCTTCTTCATATTTCTTCATGAGTATGTTCATATCATTGATGCAAGGGGAGAATTGGGTATAAATATTCATTATAACCTTTCATCCTCACATAGTATCAAAGACATATGGTTAATCACAATGATTTTGAAATAATATTTTGTGATTGAGTCTAGGTTGTATCATCTAGAAAACATTGAAAAAATCTAATGATTTTAACCTAACTCACTTGAATAACTCCCTTGTGGATGATCATGTTCCTATATGGATTGACAAGTAAGAAGGTTTTTGAACTTAATGTCTTTGCATTGGCCTTTGACCTTAATAAACCTTTTGAACTTGATTTTCCAACTTAAAAAAAAAGAGAAAAGCTACCTATTTCTAAGTCAAAAATTAAAAAAAAAAACAATATGTGAATTGGGACAAAGGCAGAGCAATGATGAGTATCACTGAGTAACCGGGGACACGGGCATCACAAATGTCTGTCTTCGCGTCAAAAAGTCCTTTCATTATCTCTGCATAATGGTATGATGGTCACTCACACTGAGTAACTGGGGGTACGGGCATCCCAAATGTCTACCTTCACGTCAAAAGGTAAAAGTGATCCTAATTACCACTAAATTGTTCAAATGTTAGAAATAGAGTGGAGCCTCCAAGAATTAAATCAGGGCAATGGGTTTCTATTGTCAATTGTTCATGTAGACATTGCCTTCATTTACCACTGAACATCACCCACTAAGGTATATGATTTTCTTCAATGGTTTTATTCAAAAGGGTTATCTCATTTTCATGTGTTTTTGAACGATGTATTCTAATGCTATAACTGAGATTCCCGGAGTATTATCTCTTAACCATTGTAGAATTTTTATGTGTCTTAATACTAGTGTTTATGACATTTTGTAGTGGGTATCAACCTATTCTCAACCTTGCAATCTCATTTGAACACTCATTCCCCACTCATATCTTTCACAATTCAATTATGTGGTCACACATTCTTTGCTTCATTCTTTTACTTGTGTGCACTCATTATCTTTTTGAATGTTGTCAAAAGGGGAGAAACATCAATTGTGCATAAATTGAAAATTTTGTCATCATCAAAAAGGGGGAGAATGTTGGTTCTCATATTGGAGAATGTTGGGTTACAACAAGTGCTTAAATGTTTTTGATGATGAGCAATACTAATTGATGTTATGTTTGTTTTTGATGATGAACATTTCATGAACAAGACAAAATTGATGTGTTATGAATGTGTGAAACATGATGAGAATGACAATTGGATGCAAATGAAACACATGTTTTATATGTTCATTATCTCACTAATTATGTCTTTTAATGTAGGTGTGAATGTACACAAGACAAAGCCCCAAAATCCAAGTGCAAAAGAACAAGACAAGTTGCCGAAATAGTGCACCTGTCAACAGATGAATAGTGCATCTGTCAACAGATGAATAGTGCATCTGTCGACAGATGATTTTCTGTCGACAGACACACAGATCAAAAATCTATTTCCAGAAAGCCCAGTCTTCTGGTTTTTGCAAACCTGTCAGCATCTGTCGACAGCAGCAAGTCGTCTGTCGACAGACGGAGTTTTAGGAAGATCTAATGGCCAGGAATGATCTATATTTGGGTTTCCTTTTAGAACGACTCTCTATGTTTGGACACCAATATATGGATCATATGAGGCTATTCTCGCAGCAAGGGAGCATCCACACAAAAACCCTAAGCCAAGAACAAGAAGAAGAAGGTTCCCCTGTTTTCTGCTTCAACTCTCCATCCAGCACGAGGAAGATCCATCTCACAAGCGGAGTTGAAGTGGTTTGTCCGTCCTTCAAGCTTCTCCATCAACTGATACCTGTCAAGACAAAGCTTGAAGTTCTTCTGGATGACCCACGAGAGTTCTCATTTGGATTTGATCTTCAACTCAGAACTCTTCTTTTATTCTATCTTTCATATCTTTGTGTGTGTGGTAGTGGTTCAAGCGTTCCTTGTGCTTGATCCACGTGTGGATTGTTGTTCTGATTGCGTTTTTGCATCAGACAATGTGTGTGTGGTGTGTTGGTCAGATCAAGGCTAGAGGATCTGATTTTGTTGGACTTGATCTAGCGTGTGTGTGTGTGGTTGAGCCGTTGTGCTCGTGTGTGTGTGTTGTACTCAGTTCTTGAGTAGTGTGTCCTCACTGTGTGGGGGTCCGTAGGAGTCACGTGGTGTGATCTCCGAACCACCTAAAAATCCTTGTGCACTGTGGTTTGACTTGTGGTTTGCATTGTATCGCGCTAGATGCATGCATAGGATTTCATCTACACACTAACTGTTAGTTTGCTCACACACATTACATCAGATCAAGGGGTTTGATTGAGTAGATCTTTTAACCCGAAGTAATTTCAAATTGCTTAAGTTTCGCGCTGCAAATCTATTCAACCCCCCCTTCTAGCTTTGCCATAACCGAATATCCGATCCTAACAGCATGTACTATGCGTATATTAATTGTTTAGAAAACTAGCATGCGTTCTATGTTGTAAATTGATAAGCATATGCCTTGTATTCTATTGCAATAGATTCCAAGAATAGTAGTTTAGAGTGTATGAAGCATGCAACATGTTTTACTTCTTATAGTTACAAGAATGCATGCGCATATGATATGTGTATGGTTGTGTGCATGGATTGCTTGCTGGGACTATTTAGACTCATTCTTGCTTCGGCATACAGGTGCAGGTGTCTCCACTTCTTCCGAGGAGATAATTAGGAGCGACTCAAAGCGAGAGGAGAGTAGTTTTGTTGTGGAGATCCCTCCTTTGTACTCTTCCTTCATAGTATGTAATAAAGGAATTTGTGTAATTCATTTTGGATATTGTAATTTACTTCAGAATTGTAATAATGCGGGCTTATATATTTCTTTTCATATTATACGGACTGTGGATATGATGGGGATGATGGAATAAGAATACTTATTTATCCATTCTTCTCTTTTATTCATATATATCTCAATCTAGTGTTAGTGTTGGGTAAATGTCCCACTGTGACGACGTTCATTATACCGACGTGGATTGTATAATCGTACCGATATAAGGAGGGTCATTACACTGCGGCCCTGTCTCTCTCTCAGCCTCTGCCGGGTCTGGAACTCCACCTCCGCCTAGTGGAGCCCCAGTGTCCTCGCGACCAGCCGGAGGTGGAGTGGTACCACCGTGTTGAATGCATGAAGCCAAATCTCCCTATCGAAGTTTGGGCGGCCATGCTCCACCCACGGCTGGTCAGTGTCCTCATCCCCAGCATAGGGAGTCCACTCAACCTGCACATCACATATAGAAACTCATTAGTTTCTTGCTAATGAGAAAGAAAGAGAAGGTTGCAAGGGAGAAGTACTCACGTGTCTCAAGGAGACGGTGTCTAGGGCGTCCTGGAGGAGGGTCACCTGTAGGTGCAGGGACAGCTCGTCTCAACGAAATCACTAGCCCTGTAGGAGCGGTATAATGCTCGGTCACCTCGGTACTCCTTAGCCAAGGAGGGGAGGTAGTAGTAGGCTCACACCTGCAAAATAAGATGGTCAGTAACATAGTCAATTATAATATGTAGGAAAAGCAGTAAAGGGTAAAAGTGAGAAGTGTACCTGTAGGAAGGGGAAGAAGCCGGCCACTTTGTCTCCATGCCAGAGGTTCCCAGGCTGTCGAAGAGGTGGGCTAGAAGGGCCGCACCCCATGCATAGATCCCCACCTGGGTCAGGTCCTCCAGTAGGGGCAGGCACCTGCAGGCAATGGGTCCTCGAGTCCCCAAGATGAGCTTCTCGATCACGAGGATCAGGAAACACCTCAAATCTCTATCTGCTGCTGCTCCCTCCTCTCCACCAGCGTCGCCCTGGCATCCTCCGTCAATCAGGCCATGTACTCCACCTGGCCCTCTCTAATCTAGTGGCGAGCATCCACCACTCCCAGGCTCACCTACAGTCTCATCCTCGACAACAAGGACGACCTCTCCGGGTCAACTCCAAGCCCAGGACCCTCTCCACTAGCTCCTGGTAATAGGTGTAGGTCACCCCTGTCACCGCCTGGCCATCCACCCTCAGGCGGTGATCCGTGCCACGTCCTCTAATGTGGGGATCATGTGACCCATGGAAGAAGGAAGGCGTGGCACTCGGGGTCCCATCTCTCTTCAACGCCTGGATCAATGCCACGTCGGGCGTAAGCTCGTTCAGCCTGAGGAAGGGGCCAAACCCCATCTGCTCTAGTCGTGTCCTCTGAAAGTCTGGCAGTCCCTGATAGACTACCCAGACTATGGCCCATCCCAGCTGGGACCGCAACTCACTCTACAAAACATCCAGAAAAAGCACAAAAATCAGTCATAAATCCACACACAGCAATCTGCTCAGGTCACGACAGGGCCTCTGTCACCTTCTGAATGCGATAGAAAGGGTGTCGCGTTAGGGTTTATGACGGCGACGTGTCAAGCCGTCACCTTCTGAACGCGACACCCACTATGTTGCATTCTTACTTGGTAAGGTGACAAGCTTCCTGTCGCGTTCACAAGGTGACCGTGGGCGGCCAATGGTCGTTCCCTAGTGGTTCCACTTTGGGCCAAAGGCCCTACACAGGTGCCTAGCACCCTGTCCACCTCTTTCCCACCATCAATCTCACATGGGCTAGGGTATCGGCCACCTACCTTTTTGGGGCCGACGACTTCCTCCTCGTCCGGCACCTTCGTGGGGTCCACCTCCATGGGGATGGTGGCGCCTCCTCTCCCTTTGCCGTGGATGAATCCTCGCCCGTCCTATGTTAGCTGATGGTCCTCTTGGACCGCGTCGGTTGGTCGCCACCATCGCCGCCGCGACCTCTGCCACCCTCCATCGTCGGGGTAATAGGGCAAGAAAAGAGGAAAAAGAAGAAGTATGAAGAAGAGGGAAGGGAGACTGGGATGTCGCCGATAGAGGCTCGTCGGAGGAAGAACTGCTGGAAGAAGCTCGGTCGCCAGAGAAGGGGAAGGAAGAAGAGAGAGTAGCGAAAGAGAGAAAGAGGGAGCTATTTGTGGGGCCGGAAATTCAGATTCCTCAGGTCTGTGATCACGACAAGATAGGTGTCGCGTTCATTAAGGTCACGACAGGGATCTTATCGCCTTCTCAATTATGGTCGCAACCATTGACCTGTCGCATTCAAGGTCGCGACGTCCAGACTGTCGCCTTCCAAACCTGTGCACAGAACTCTAAAAAATTTGCATTTTCATTGCAAATTTCAAATGGATACATCATATCAAAGCTGAAAATCATCATAAAATGTCTTACACATCATTCTCATGCTCGAATACATCAGATCTCTCAAAAAAAAACAAAACAAAAATACAATTAAGTCTCTCTTGCAAGCTCACGGTCCCCACATGGCCGGATCTCTCTATACTCTTTGAGGTACGCCTGATATGTCCACGCTCCTCATGCACCGTGGGTGGTAGAGCATGAGTGGCAACACACGCCATATCACTAGCGTGCTCCGCATGGCCTGCTCGTCCTTCGGGTCTCCTAAGCACCCGCTTCATAGGAGACAAGTGTGATGGCTGAAGTAGCTTCGTTCGAGGCTTCCTTACCTAAAGGTAGCACCTATTCAGGTTGTAGAGAACCAATGCCATGTTCCCCACGAGTTGTAAGTCAATCACGTCCAAGGGGAAGCTGTATGTCCACTTCTCGTAGCACCGCTATGTCCATGGCAAAGTGCTCCATCCAAAGTGTGGAGGTAAAGTTGCCATGCGCTCCGAGTCTTTTTATCCGCCATCCTGCACACAACACAATCAGAGAACTTGGCCGCTCCTCCAATGAAGCACAAAGGGTGGCACCCAAAGATCCGGCTTTCTGTAGTGAGGTTTTCTACAGGTTTGAACTTAATCCTCACTCCTAACCAACACTCCAAGAGGATCATAGAGCCATAGAGTGGGCCCCCCAAAGCCGCCGATGTGGAGTCCCGCATAAAGGAAGGCTAAGACTGTAACGACCCTCTTTATACCAGTACAATTATACAATCCACGCGATATAAAGGGCGTCGTCATAGTGGGAAATGTACCCAACACAACGAAGTAGGTCGAGATGTACATAAATATCAAAAGAGAGTACAGCGAATAAAAGGAAATCTTATTCCATCATCATTCACACATTCCACAGTCTATATAGTAGTAAATGTAAATAGCAAATGTCCACAATTATACAAGTCCATATAACAATTGACATTGTTCACATACTAATGAAAGTAAAAGCAGTCTAAGTAGAAATCTCCACAAGCAGCTACTCCTCTCGCTCGGAGTCTCTCCTCACTATGACCTCCTCTAGCATGGGACACCTGTCTCACCTATAGTTAAAGCAAGTAT
The DNA here is from genome assembly GCA_014218235.1 of Colocasia esculenta. Taxonomy (NCBI): domain Eukaryota; kingdom Viridiplantae; phylum Streptophyta; class Magnoliopsida; order Alismatales; family Araceae; genus Colocasia; species Colocasia esculenta. The sequence continues at coordinate 3,061,918 of CM024756.1, forward strand.
GAGTCTTCCAAAAAGACCTAGCAGCAACTAAAGGCACATCCTTAACATATCACATACATGCTATTCTTTTAAACAATAAGGGAAAATACATGGCACATGCTTCATGTCAATTAAACAAATATACATGAATAACCTATGACATACTTTCTACACATGATATTAACTTGATTCACTATGCCAAATTCAGTTCATATCATTACATAATTCTACACAATTAGATCATAGAAGTATGCACATAGTAACTAACAATCCTAGCATGATATCTAACATTTTTCACATGCTTTTATACACATATTCTGTAACGACCCTCCTTACACCGGTACGATTACACCAACCCACATCGGTATAATGAGCATCACTATAGTGGGACATTGACCCAACAAATACATTAAGCTGAGATGTACACAAATATAAACTCAAAACAGTGGAATAAAATAAATAATATCATTTGTATTCCATCATCCACATTAAATATCCACAGTCTATATAGTGAGTAAAGAAAACTAAAATCACATAATTGAAATTCTAAATTAAAATTACATTGTCCACATGAATTACAACTATTTATTCATTACATACTATGAAAATGGAAATACAATAGCTAATCCTCCACAAAAGATGCTACTCCTCTCGCTCGGAGTCGCTCCTAACAGTCTCCTCCAAAGAAGTAAAACACCTTCACCTGTACGCCGAAGCAAGAGTGAGTAAAAGACTCAGTAAGTAATCCATGTACATTATACACACAATCATATACACATGCTGATTTTTAATACAAAAGACTTACATGTTGCATGCTTCTAACATAAATTAACATACTTGCATTCCTACACATGGTTTTATTTATAACAAGTACATGATTAACTACTCAATACTACCCATTTCATAGCATAATTTTACAAAACTAGAGCATGAATTGAAGTACAATGTGATTAGCAACCTATCATGGAATCTAATCCATTTTACATGCTCTTCCACATTCCGTACACTTTTAACTTGCTGTTAAATAAATAAATTCACAATCATACAATTGCCACATTTCACCAAGCATGAATAGAATATTGAAACAATATTTACTTGGTTGGTAACTATACACAATTCTAGCATGAAACTAGGTACTAGTTGAGTAACATACTAACATGGAATCTAAGCAATCCTTCATGCATTTTTACAATTGTAATCATATTTAGCTTGCTGTTTTAAACATGCATTACACATCATTTACATGGTTTACATATGTTCATATGCTTGCACATTCACTTTACATTAGTCACTTACACAATTACACATCCATTATTAACCAAGTTCATATGCATGTAATATATTCACATTACTCATTTTTTCCGTGACACATAGTCCAAACCACCACTAGAAGGACACACATACACATTCACATACTTATCACCTGGGCAATACAGTGATAGATCTTGGTTAACTGTGCAGAACCGGAGAGAAGCACTCCACCCTAACTAGTGGAACTTGTCCACCTCCAGGATTTCATCCTATTTGCCCTGAGGATTTATACACTATGAACCTTCCATAGGGACTTTACTAACGTAGGGTTCCACAGCCCTCTATGGTAGCAGTGTCACATAAGGCCACAGTCTATACTCTTTTGTAATATTCACATGTTATAAGTTTACATACACTAGTTTACATTGCTTCACTCACTTGAATACAATCACATAACTTTCAGTTCACCTAATAACATGCTACTATTCACGGTGTTTAACAGGTCATAAACTTAATTCTAAGCATGCTGTTAATGACTGAATGTATGAAATTTTTTATGTTTTTTGAGCCTGTATAACAATTATAATATTTTAAACATGATTCAGCCACATTACCGTTAATTCATCTACACATGGCACACAGTAGTACAATCAGGTATCACAGTTTCAGATCTTACTAACATCATCCTGAATGCATAAAAATATTATAAAACCCTAATATGCCGGAGAACCTAATTATGCAAGAATTTTCAGCATTATTTCATGATCACCAAACACATACAGGAATTTAAATAAATCAATATGTATACATAAATCCGACTTAACCTCAGGATATGGTCTACTTCATGTATGAGTCATAATAAAACCCACAGCATGTATACACCATCTGAAGTTTGAAAAATAATTCACAAAGGTCAAGCATGCTTTCTGCAGAAAACTGAAGAACTTGGCACACATAGGTGGCCGCCAACCAGGTCAACGGCAACAAAGGTCGCCGCCAATCTCTAATCTTAATGGCAACAAATAGTGCCGTTAAGTTCCTGTCTGCACAAATGCAAGACATAACTCACAAAAACAGGAAGAACGGGGGTTCCAGGACACGAATAAAATCTGTAAAAAATACCTAGGACCTACTAGACGCATGTATGGATGATGTAGGATGGTTACTTGCCTTTGGAAAAATCTATGGATGGATCTATTTGCTGATGAAGCTCTCTGTGGCCAGTGCAAGAAGCCTCCAATCTCCCCTCGCTCCGCCTTCTGTGTTGATTTTTGCTGCACACCGGAGTCGGGGAAGTTCTCCTTGATGTTCAGAGGATCTCCTAGTCATTGTAGAACGCCAGAAGAAGCACACACGTCGCCGGATCAAAGCCTCAAAAAATCGGGGTTCGCACAGGGTTTCTAGGTTTTTGACCCAAGAGTCAAAAGGATCTCTTTTGGCTAGAGAAGGGGTTTTATAAGCCCATGGGTTTTGGGTATGTGTAGGCAGGGTGGATGACCGTTGGGGGGCCGGTTTCCTAACAGAGGCCGATAAAATCGTGGGCATTTTCGGATCTGAAGCGCAACAAGATCTGGGTTTTAGACGGCAACATCACTGGCCACCTATATGAGGTTGGCATCCATCGATGTGGCCGCCGACCTCCACTCAACGTCAACTCATGTGATGGCAAGTGACTTTTCGGCCAGAACAAAGAATTCATTTTTCTACCTACACTGATACATACATGCTATGTACATCACTTAATAATTAAATAATGCACTATGTATGTAATATATACTATATACATGTACAAAATAACTATTACATATATACACATATGCACTCAATTTATACTTAAGGTATATACAAATCACATGATAAAATTTAACTAAAATTGGCCAAAATTCTAGGGCCTTACACCCTCTCCCCCTTAAAAAAACTTCGTCCTCAAAGTTAGATCGACACTACGCAAACAAATGGGGATACTTCTTCTTCATCACATCCTCAAGCTCCCAGGTAGCCTCCTCTCGCGAGAAGTTGCATCATAATACTTTCACCGACGCAATGCTCTTGTTTCCGGAATGCTGTACCTTCCAGTCAAGAATAGCTATTGGTTTGCTCAACATAAAATAGATCTGGCTGGATCTCCACTGACTCGTGGCTAATAACATGAGACAGATCTCGGACATATCTCTTGAGCCATAGAAACGTGGAAAACAGGATGAACACTAGCTAAGGCTGGAGGTAAAGCTAGCTCATTAGCCACGTTGCCCAAACCTCTGAGAATCTCATATGGGCTAATGAATCTAGGACTTAGCTTACTATGCCTGCCAAATCTAACAACACCTCGAGTAGGCAAAATCTTTAGAAAGACATGCTCGCCCACTTCGAACTCTAAATCCTTTATTCTGTTGTCAGCATAACTCTTCTGCCTATCTTGTGTCGCAACAAGCCTCTTCCTGATAAGCTGGATCTTATCCGAAGTCTCTTTAACTAACTCCGGACCGACAATTGCCTATCGCCAATCTCCTCCCAACGTAAAGGAGATCTACAAGGGCTTCCATACAACGCCTCAAATGGAGCCATACCGATACTAGCATGAAAGCTGTTGTTGTATGCAAACTCCACAAGAGGTAAATGACAGTCCCAATCATCCTTCCAATCCAGTACACACGCTCTCAACATATCCTCGAGCGTCTGGATAGTCCTCTCAGACTTCATCTGTCGGGGATGGAACGCCGAACTAGCTTCAACTCAGAACCTAATGCATCCTGAAAACCCTTCCATAGCCTCGAAGTAAATCTCAGATCTCGATCCGAAATGATCGACTTCGGCACACCATGCAATCTAACTATACTACTAACATACAATCTAGCTAAACTCTCCACTGACTGCTTCTTCTTCATAGATAAGAAATGCGCAGGTCTTAGAGAATCTATCTACCACTACCCATATCGAGTCATTGCCCCTCCTTGATCTGGGCAAACCCGTTACAAAATCCATAGTGACAGCTTCCCACTTCCATACTGGGATCTCCATCCTCTACATAAGACCAGATGGTCGCTGTCGCTCGACCTTCACTTGCTGGCATACTAACACCTAGAAACATAATCCGCACATCCTTCTTCATGCCAGACCACCAAAATGATCTCTTTAAATCCTGGTACATCTTAGTTTTACCCAAATGAATAGAGAATCTAGACCTATGAGACTCTGCTAAAACATGCTCACGAACATCTACATATCTGGAACACAGACTCGATGATGAAATCTAATCACTACATCCTCATCATGAGCAATGCCCGCCTTTCCCACAACTCCTGGAGTCTAGGGTCGGCCTTCTGCTGCTCGATCACCTCATCCAATACCGAAGACCTAATGGATAACTAAGCCACGAAAGCCTGACACAATGTCTCTAACTCAGTCATCGCACATGCAGCATCCTCCAACATCTTCCAATCCTGCCGGAGCGATGATCTCTTCTGACTAAGAGCATCTGCTACGACATTCGCCTTCCTACGATGATACTGAAGGTCGAAATCATAGTCCTTGAGGAACTCAATCCATCTTCTCTGCCTCAGGTTAATTCCTTTTGGAGAAGAGATACATCAAGCTCTTGTGGTCGATGAACACCTCAAATCTGACACCATAAAGATAGTGCCTCCAGATCTTCAGTGCATGGACCACAGCTGCAAGCTCCAAATCATGAGTCGGATAGTTACGCTCTTGCTCCTTCAATTGACGAGAAGCATACGCTACTACCCTTCCCTGCTGCATCAACACACAGCCTAAACCAATCCGAGATGCATCTGTAAAAATGGCAAAGCCTTCATCACCACTAGGCAATACCAATACCAGTGCAAACGTGAGCTTAGCCTTCAGAAAGCTACTCTCACACTCCTCGGACCATACAAACTTCACACCCTTCCTGGTTAGCTTAGTTAAAGGTGTGGCGATGGACGAAAATCCCTCAATAAATCGCCGATAATAACTCGCTAAACTAAGGAAACTACGAATCTCTGACGGGGTCCTGGAGATTTCCCAATAATATAGCATGGACCTTTGTTGATCAACTTCTACACCAGCCCCAGAGATGACATGCCAAGGAAATGAACCTCGCGCATCCAGAAATCGCACTTACTGAATTTTGCATACAACTTGTGCTCTCTAAGAACTTCTAATGCTATCCCAAATGCTGACGGTGTGTGTCTTCATCCGGAGAATAGACCAACACATCATCAATAAATACTACGACAAAGCTATCCAAATAAGGTCTATACACCCTGTTCATGAGATCCATAAATGCTGCAGGGGCATTGGTTAGACAAAACAGAAGAACTAAGAACTCATAATGTCCATAACGGGTCCTAAAGGCCGTCTTGGACACATCCTCACTCCTAATTCTCAACTGGTGATAGCCAGACCGCAGATCAATCTTAGAAAAGACTGATGCATTTTGCAGCTAGTCAAACAGATCATCAATACGGGGTAAGGGATACCTATTCTTAACAGTCACTTGGTTTAGCTTTCTATAATCAATGCATAACCTAAATGACCCATCCTTCTTCTTTACGAATAAGACAGGTGCGCCCCAAGGAGAAACACTAGGGCGAATGAATCCCTTATGCAACAACTCTTGCAACTGCTTCCTTAGCTCGGCTAACTCCACAGGTGCCATCCGATAAGGAGCCTTTGAGATAGGAGAGGTGCTTGGAAGTAACTCTAGGGTAAACTCTATCTCTCTAACCGGAGGCAATCCAGACAAATCATCGGGAAATACGTCTGGAAACTCCCGCACTACATCTATCTCCTCAAGAGTAGGTGACTCATCATCCTTTGGTACTAATACCACGCTGGCAAGAAAAGCGTCACAACCCTTGCCTACCATTCTCATCGCCTTCATGGCAGAGATGACAAACTTTCCTGCAAGGTTCCTTGGCAATAGATGAGAAAACTCATCCTCACCAGGAATACGGAAAACAATCTTCTTCCCACGACAATCTACCAGCGCATAGTGCTCCTCTAGCCAATCCAGACCAAGAATAGCATCATAGTCCTTCATCTTTAGCAAGAAGAAACACCCCTCTAAAACTCTATCCTCAATGCACACTGGTAAAGACGGAATACACTTCCTAGTCGATACCGTTCCCGCAGGTGTGTGCACAGACAAAGGAACCTCTAACTCCTCAGAGTCTAATCCTGACTCTAAAGCTAATTGCCTAGCAAACCGCTCAGAAATCAACGAGTGAGTGGCACCCGTATCAAATAACATCCGAGCGTGCACACCTAAGAAAAGAACCATACCTTCGGTGACATTGTAACACCCGGAAATTTGGTAATTGAAAAATTAGAAATAAATCGAAAACGATAAATTCAATATCTGTGCAATAGCAAAAAATACACGTGTCATTATCATACATACAAAAACCCATTAGAAAATTTCATAAAAACCACAGTTCAACTCTAAAAATACTCCCTAATGCTCTTTTTCCAGAAGACTTGCCAGGAATTCCTCCTGAGTGAGAGGTCGATTTTATCATCGAGTTAGTCCCTAGAGCAGCACCAGTATCTAGGGCCCATATAGAATGTCTCCCGCAGAACTGAAGGAATTAAAAGAGCAACTGATGGAACTGTTTGAGAAGGGTTTCATCGGCCAAGTACATCACCATGGGGTGCACCTGTCCTCTTCATCAAGAAGAAAGATGGGTCGATGAGGCTATGTATAGATTACAAACAACTAAACCAATTAACTATCAAGAACAAATACCCTCTGCCAAGTATTGATGAGTTGTTTGATCAATTATCTAGAGCTAAATACTTCTCTAAAATAGATTCTCCGTAAGGACAGTTGATAAACACATGTGAATTTGGGGACCAAATTCTTTTAAGGGGGAGGATGTACACCCCGGAAATTCGGTAATTGAAAAATTAGAAATAAATCGAAAACAATAAATTCAATATCTGTGCAATAGCAAAAAATGAACGTGTCATTATCATACATACAAAAACCATTAGAACTTTCATAAAAACCACAGTTCAACTCTAAATAATACTTTCTAATGACCCACAGAGAAATTCATGCAAAGGAAAATCAGATGGTCCAAGTTTAAGGCGTTTTACGACTGAGTGTCGTAATCAGGGAATAAGTCGGGAAATCATTATCACACATACCTAGAGGAGCCAAAAAATTAAATAAAAATCATAGATAGACTTCAAATAAATCCTCTACTGATCCATCAAGAATTTTGGGTCAATAAAAGTCATTTGGGATATATTTAAGAGTTAGTGTGACTTCTTATCGTAATTAGGAAATAAGTTGGACAACCCATTATTAGGTGTAAAAATGAGATCATAAACTAAATGAGAAATTTATGGTGGACTCCAAACAATATGAGGGATAGTCCATAAAAGAAATTGGATCAATGAACAACTTATGTCACATGAACAAATTCAAGTATGAAATTAGTAAATAAATAACTACCGTATTATCAGAATGATAGAACTTACGTACCACTATTGTACGTGAGAAAACACATCGGAAAATTCTGTAAAAATTATAAATCAACCCCAAATATTGTCCCTAAGTGTTCCACAAAGGAATTCATGCAACGAAAAATCTGATTGGTCGAGTGTACGTCACACGTGACCAAGTTACCCGAATTAGGAAACTAAGTCGAAAAATTGTTAACACTGAAAAATGACCCAACCATAAATTAAATAAACATATTGGACAGACTTCCAATATCATGTATTAATGACCCATTAACAATATTGGGCTAATGGAGCACATTTGGCCCAAGGATAGAAATTGGGACAAGAAAATACCCAGAAAATCGTTTATGTAATTATGCAGTGATTAGGGAGGGCAATTTAGGGTTAAAATAAGGGTGATTAGTCATGAAAGGTAAGCCAAAACTGGACCCAATCCTAAGAGGAGGTTTCCTAAACCTTTGCTACCTCCTTTGGGTAAGAGAATCCCATATTTTATGGAAAGTGGGAAACAGAATTCGCAGCCCTTTCGTAGTCTCGTTAGGACTTGTAAATACACCCTAAATCTATAAGAACTCATCCTTAAACTCTTGGGGAAGGTTTAGCAACAGGTTGGGGTCGTGAGCAGCAAGGTTAGAGCATTGTAGGTGTGGAGAAGGGCTGGGGAAAACGTCGTCTTCCTCAACCTCGCTCTGCATCAACCCTAAAATCTGCAGGGAGTTCTTAGCATTTAAAGGTAGGTGTTCTCAGGCCATGATTAAAGAAAACCAACACCATCATGTAGATTTTCGAGTCTAGGAACATTTTCGCTTGGTTTAACTCAATTTCATGGAGTATACATTGCGTATTCATAGTTTTCCCTAAGTCGCGCACAGTTAGGGCTTTTCCGTTCTTCTTATTATGCACATGATTCGAGACCGAATTAGACTAAACTTCCTTCATGAAAGTCTTCTACTTGTAATCACGATCATCTTTATGACGTTTTGTCCAAAAGTCTTTTTTAGAGAGTTATAAGCATGGTAAGAGAGTCGCTGCATGATACTGCAATTCAGGCTGCACTTAGCTTTATGTTCTTCATATGTTTTCTCAGGATTCAAGACTGAATTTGATCAAACCCTAACATAAAGTTCTTTCACTTGTTGTCCTCGTCATACTTCGTGTTGAACATTTTGTCTAAATGTCATTCGTTAGAGAGTTATAAGCAGGGTAAGTAAATCATTGCATGAGATGTGTTTTCGGGTTACACTTGACCTTTATATTTCTTTCTGGGAGGGCCTCTAGTGTCGACACTAGTTGATCTAGTGTCGACACACTGTCCCAAAACAGCCAAAAGGTGTTCTGGGAAGGTCTCTAGTGTCGACACTACCTGATCTAGTGTCGACACACTGTCCCAGTTTGACCCAGAAAGTTTCTGGGAGCTGATCTAGTGTCGACACTACCTGATCTAGTGTCGACACACTGTCGCATATTGGCCAGAAGGTTTTCTGGAAGCTGTCTCTAGTGTCGACACTACTTGATCTAGTGTCGACACTACTTCACCAGTTTTGCATTATTTTGTCTTGTGTTTGAAGCATTGTGTCGACACCAGTAAGGGGTGTGTCGACACTACCCTTACAAAAAAATTGTATATTTTTGTCTGATCATTACATGATGTCTACTAGCATGTGCATGATGTTATATAGTATGCATGGACCTAAAAGAAATCAACCATTGAAAATTGATAATGATATGAATATGATTCTAATGTATAATTTGTGATTGACCTTATGTTCATTGGATTATCTTGTGATCTTGCCTATTGTCAATTGATAAGATAAGAATATGATGTGAATATGGGGATGAATACATGTTAGTATGGACTTGTTAGTGAAGTTGATATCATGAATTGCATATGAGTTTCAATAGTTACATGTTTTCCGGTGTTCCATTAATTACTTGTCCATATGCATACATGCTAGGAAAGATCCGTGACTCATCACTTAAACCTTTGCACGAATAGGCACACCCTTCTTGGGGAATTGAGAGCACATGTTCTTCATACGATCTGTCCTTAGAAACATCCACATGTCAAGACATTAATGAATTATGAAACATAAGATACGTCGTATCCTGCCTTTTGTTCTCATGAGCTATTTGTCATACCTTGACTCTATGAATGATCATGTTCCTTTTACTATGAGCTTGTCATTGAAACTCTGTGGCCATAATATGAATATGTTTGTTCGGCACAACATGGGACTTCGGTCCAATTTGACCAATGCATGTGCAATAGGGGCCCTGTCTGGTCCTGGGGAGAGCGCCCCAACGTACTTATTAACCGCGGGAGTATGGACTCTTGGTGCTTGGCATAGCACAACGAACATGCAAGATTTTGAAAATGTGCCTTTGTTTGATATGATAAGTTTGACTTGATATGATATGATACGTCTGTTCATGTGAACACATGAGATCTGTATGAATATGGCCAATCTCTTTTGATACGATTCTACTCTTGAAATATTGTTCATTGTATATGCAACTCGACATTTTGATCTGATATGATATCCGTTCTATTCTGCTATTCAATCTGTTAGTATTGCATACATTGTCATCATATTCATGCGCATATCTGCCTATTTAAAATGCTAATCATGTATACTAGTGCCCGCACAATGTTGAGATGTAAATCCTACTGAGCTAGTTCGCTCACCCTATCATCCTGCCCCTTTTTTAGGTAGTGATGAGGAACCAGTGGAGTCCGATGGGGTCGGGCAAGAGTGATGAGCACCCGCTATATGAGGAGTTGACAGTTTAGAAATAGACATTTGAGTAGTTGATGTATTAGAGGAACATTGTTATTTGAATAATGAACCCTTTTCAGTGAGTTCTTCCTATGTAAGGTTTTAACTAGTGGATAGAAATGGAATAAAGAGTACCTTTGATGATGTTATTATGATCTGAAATGAGTGGTTATATGTAATTGCTACTCTGCGTTACTCAACTGTGATACGTCTGTTTGTATCGTTCACATCCCCCGTATTTATTCCGCTGCTAAATATCGGGGCGTGACAGTTGGTATCAGAGACCTAAACTTAGGGTCCAAGGGAATAGGAACATAGGATGAAACTAGATCACACGAGTCAAAATCTGTCGTACCTAATGTGAGCTTGGGTAGAACCATGGGATAGAGGTCACACGTGATATATTTAGATGACTGACTTATATTATTATCTTGAAGGTACTTATTACCTTCATGCCGCTGAACGTGCCCAGGCTAGGAACATGCAACAAACAATACAGAACTTGACTCAGGCTATCCTGCAAGCCACCCAGGGTGGGGGTAACCGCGGAGCCGGTGATCTCCATCGGAATTTTCGGAATATGGATCCGCCTAGGTTTGAGGGAGTACTGACCCAGATGTTGCTGAACACTGGGTTAAGGAAATTGAAAGGATATTCTGGGTCATGCAATGCACGGACTGGAACAAAGTACTACTGGCGACTTTCCAATTGGAAAAGGATGCCAGGGCATGGTGGGAGTCGGTAGAAGCAACACTGAATGGTCAGCAACTAATATGGGCTCAGTTCATTGAGCACTTCAACACCAAGTACTTCTCTGAGAGGGTCCAGGAACGGAAAGTAGCCGAATTTGTGGCTTTGAAGTAGAGAGGACTCAATGTGGCCGAGTATGAGGACCATTCTCTCGTCTGTCCCGATATGCTGTTCACTTGATTGGGACAGAAAGGATGAAGGCGAAACGCTTTCTGAATGGCTTGAGGCCCTAGTTCATCACTCAACTGGCACCAATGGACATTCAAACCTATACTGACATGGTAAAGAAGGCTCAGTTATTGGAAGATGCCATGGAGACTGCCGAAAGAATTAAGGGAAAATCCGTGAAAAGGGAGCAAGTGTCTTCTACAGGAAGGTATCAGCCGACCAGTGGGAAGAAAAGGCCCAATGGCAGAGTAAATGAACCAGATGATAAAAAGCCAAAGGAGTTAGGTAAGCAGATAGTGGTGACATCGGGAGAGAGGTGCAAACATTGTGACAAAGCTGGTCACGGTCTGAACAATGCTGGAGAGCCCATGGGAGAAGCCTGCACTGTGGTAGTCATGACCATAAGATCTCGGACTGCCCAATGCTGAAAGAACAAGCCCATAGGACAAGCGTCTGAATGGACAGAAGAGGCAAGGCCGCTTGCAAGCTATTCAGGAACCTAAAGCTGCTGAAGAAGGAGGTATCGTGGAAGGTACACTTACTATTCTTTCCCGACCCGCATATGTTCTCTTTGATATGGGAGCTACGCATTCCTTTATATCTCAAACATTTGTTGACACCCTACCTGTGAAACCCATCCCAACGAAATCCGAATAGTTGTGTCAACCCCGATTGGTCCTGGCACCAATCTTACAAACCATATACCATCTAATGAAGTGATGATTGACACCCAAAACCTACCGGCAAATTAATATGTATGGATATGGAGGGGTATGATGTGATACTTAGAGCAGATTGGTTGTCTGAACATGGGGCTAGTATCAACTGCAGGAGAAGTCGGGTAACCTTTAGCCACTACCTAAAACTAGTGTTCACAGGGGATAGAAACCATAGGAGATGGTCACTTATCTCTGCACTTCGGGTCAAAAGGATGATGAGGAAAGGTTGTATGGCCTTTCTTGCTGTTGTTGTCATCACAAAGAAGGAAGTCAAAGTTGAGGACATCCATGTTGTCAGCGAATACGCTGACGTTTTTTTTCCAGAAGACTTGCCAGGAATTCCTCCTGAGCGAGAGGTCGATTTTATCATCGAGTTGGTCCCTAGAGCAGCACCAGTATCTAGGGCCCATATAGAATGTCTCCCGTAGAACTGAAGGAATTAAAAGAGCAACTGATGGAACTGTTAGAGAAGGGTTTCTCCGGCCAGTACATCACCATGGGGTGCACCTGTCCTCTTCGTCAAGAAGAAAGATGGTCGATGAGGCTATGTATAGATTACAGACAACTAAACCAGTTAACTATCAAGAACAAATACCCTTTGCCAAGTATTGATGAGTTGTTTGATCAATTATCTGGAGCTAAATACTTCTCTAAAATAGATTCTCCATAAGGACAGTTGATAAACACGTGAATTTGGGGACCAAATTCTTTTAAGTGGGGGAGGATGTAACACCCGGAAATTCGATAATTGAAAAATTAGAATAAATCGAAAACGATAAATTCAATATCTATGCAATAGCAAAAAATGCACGTGTCATTATCATACATACAAAAACCTATTAGAAAATTTCATAAAAACCATAGTTCAACTCTAAAAATACTCCCTAATGACCCCAGAGAAATTCATGCAAAGGAAAATCAGATGGTCCAAGTTTAAGGCATTTTACGACTGAGTGTCGTAATCAGGGAATAAGTCGGGAAATCATATCACACACATACCTAGAGGAGCCAGAAAATTAAATAAAAATCATAGATGGACTTCAAATAATATCCTCTACTGATCCATCAAGAATTTTGGGTCAATAAAAGTCATTTGGGATATATTTAAGAGTTAGTGTGACTTCTTATCGTAATTAGGAAATAAGTTGGACAACCCATTATTAGGTGTAAAAGAGATCATAAACTAAATGAGAAATTTATGGTGGACTCCAAACAATATGAGGGGATAGTCCATAAAAGAAATTAGATCAATGAACACTTATGTCACATGAACAAATTCAAGTATGAAATTAGTAAATAAATAACTACCGTATTATCGGAATGATTGAACTTACGTACCACTATTGTACGTGAGAAAACACATCGGAAAATTCTATAAAAATTATAAATCAACCCCAAATATTGTCCCTAAGTGTTCCACAAAGGAATTCGTGCAACGAAAAATCTGATTGGTTGAGTGTACGTCACACGTGACCAAGTTACCCGAATTAGGAAACTAAGTCGGAAAATTGTTAACACTGAAAAATGACCCAACCATAAATTAAATAAACATATTGGACAGACTTCCAATATCATGTATTAATAACCATTAACAAGATTGGGCTAATGGAGCACATTTGGCCCAAGGATAGAAATTGGGACAAGAAAATACCCAGAAATTCGTGTATGTAATTATGCAGTGATTAGGGAGGGCAATTTAGGGTTAAAATAAGGGTGATTAGTCATGAAAGGTAAGCCAAAACCAGACCCAACCCTAAGAGGAGGTTTCCTAAACCTTTGCTACCTCCTTTGGGTAAGAGAATCCCAGATTTTATGGAAAGTGGGAAACAGAATTCGCAGCCCCTTTCCTAGTCTCGTTAGGACTTGTAAATACACCCTAAATCTATAAGAACTCATCCTTAAACTCTTGGGGAAGGTTTAGCAACAATTTGGGGTCGTGATCAGCAAGGTTAGAGCGCTGTAGGTGTGGAGAACGGCTGGGGAAAATGTGGTCTTCCTCAACCTCGCTCTGCGTCAACCCAAAAATCTGCAGGGAGTTCATAGCATTTAAAGGTAGGTGTTCTCAGGCCAAGATTAAAGAAAACCAACACCATCATGTAGATTTTCGAGTCTAGGACCATTTTCACTTGGTTTGACTCAATTTCATGGAGTATACATTGCGTATTTGTAGTTTTCCCTAAGTCGCGCACAGTTAGGGCTTTTCCCATTCTTCTTATTATGCACATGATTTGAGACCGAATTAGACTAAACTTCCTTCAAGAACGTTCTTCTACTTGTAATAATGATCAGCTTTTATGTTGGACATTTTGTCTAAAAGTATTTTGTTAGAGAGTTATAAGCATGGTAAGAGAGTCGCTGTATGATACTGCGATTTCGGGCTGCACTTAGCTTTATGTTCATCATATGTTTTCTTGGTATTTGAGACCGAATTAGATCAAACCCTCAACATCAAAGTTCTTCTACTAGTTGTCCTCGTCATACTTCATGTTGAACATTTTGTCTAAATGTCATGTTTTAGAGAGTTATAAGCAGGGTAAGTAAATCGCTGCATGAGATGTGTTTTCAGGTTACACTTGACCTTTATGTTTCTTTCTGGGAGGGCCTCTAGTGTCGACACTAGTTGATCTAGTGTCGACACACTGTCCCAAAACAGCCCAAAAGGTGTTCTGGGAAGGTCTCTAGTGTCGACACTACCTGATCAAGTGTCGACACACTGTCCCATATTGGCCAGAAGGTTTTCTAGAAGTTGTCTCTAGTGTCGACACTACTTGATCTAGTGTCGACACTACTTGACCAGTTTTGCATTATTTTGTCTTGTGTTTGAAGCATTGTGTCAACACCAGTAAGGGGTGTGTCGACACTACCCTTACAAAAAAATTGCATATTTTGGTCTGATCATTACATGATGTCTACTAGCATGTGCATGATGTTATATAGTATGCATGGACCTAAAGAAATCAACCCATTGAAAATTGATAATGATATGAATATGATTCTAATGTATAATTTGTGATTGACCTTATGTTCATTGGATTATCTTGTGATCTTGCCTATTGTCAATTGATAAGATAAGAATATGATGTGAATATGGGGATAAATACATGTTAGTATGGACTTGTTAGTGAAGTAATATCATGAATTGCATATGAGTTTCAATAGTTACATGTTTTCCGGTGTTCCATTAATTTCTTGTCCATATGCATACATGCTAGGAAAGATCCGTGACTCATCACTTAAACCTTTGCACGAATAGGCACACCCTTCTTGGGGAATTGAGAGCACATGTTCTGCATACGATCTATCCTTAGAAACATCCACATGTCAAGACATTAACGAATTATGAAACATAAGAAACGTCGTATCCTGCCTTTTGTTCTCTTGAGCTATTTGTCATACCTTGACTCTATGAATGATCATGTTCCTTTACTATGAGCTTGTCATTGAAACTCTGTGGCCATAATATGAATATGTTTGTTCGGCACAACATAGGACTTCGGTCCAATTTGACCAATGCTTGTGCAATAGGGGCCCTGTCTGGTCCTGGGGAGGAGCGCCCCAACGTACTTATTAACCGCGGGAGTATGGACTCTTGGTGCTTGGCATAGCACAATGAACACGCAAGATTGTGAAAATGTGCCTTTGTTTGATATGATAAGTTTGACTTGATATGATATGATACGTCTGTTCATGTGAACACATGAGATCTGTATGAATATGGCCAATCTCTTTTGATACGATTCTACTCTTGAAATATATGTTCAATGTATATGCAACTCGACATTTTGATCTGATATGATATCCGTTCTATTCTGCTATTCAATCTGTTAGTATTGCATACATTTTCATCATATTCATGCGCATATCTACCTATTTAAAATGCTAATCATGTATACTAGTGCCCGCACAATGTTGAGATGTAAATCCTACTGAGCTAGTTCACTCACCCTATCATCCTGCCCCTTTTTCAGGTAGTGATGAGGAACCAGTGGAGTCCGATGGGGCCGGGCAAGAGTGATGAGCACCCGCTATATGAGGAGTTGACAGTTTAGAAATAGACATTTGAGTAGTTGATGTATTAGAGGAACATTGTTATTTGAATAATGAACCCTTTTCAGTGAGTTCTTCCTATGTAAGGTTTTAACTAGTGGATAGAAATGGAATAAAGTGTACCTTTGATGATGTTATTATGATCTGAAATGAGTGGTTATATGTAATTGCTACTCTGCGTTACTCAACTGTGATACGTCTGTTTGTATCGTTCACATCCCCCGGTATTTATTCCGCTGCTAAATATCGGGGCGTGACAGACATGCTCCGCCTGCTCGACGTCCTCTCAAGCTAATGCGGACACTCGAGCTTGGGCTCGAGGCTGAACGCGCGGCATTGTCGACTGTGCATTTTCGTTGTCCAGAGTTCCTCGCACAAGTCAATATGCGCACTTCCTCTAAACTGTCTCACAAAATTAAAATAACAAAGATGAACGAGCATGGTGGTGAGAACAGGTCATTTCCACAGGGAGGCTGAATAGAACATGAATTAAAACTACTTTGACTTGGATCAATTCTTAAGACACTTTCTCACCAAAATCACATTGCATTAAAAGTAATTCTGTAAACAACATCAATTAAATTTCTCACAACTTGACAATCAATCTTAATGGGAAAACAAATAGACTTGAAAACAAAGAATGTACCCTCACAGCTCGAGGGATGAACACTTAGTAATCGCAACTCTCCACAAACACTGGACTGTATCCTCAGCAAATGAAAACCTCAGATGTTGAACAATCTCTCACGAAGAAAAGAAGAACTGGAAATTAACAAATGCACTTGATTGAACTCTGGAACACACAAGAAATGGAAAAGCTACTGGATCCTCCTCACAGCAACTAGACAGCTCTCACCGTAGCCAAACTCCCAGAACAGAAGAACAAAAGCAATAAAAACTCCCTGAATAGCAGAACTCAATCCTCACAACATTAACAAAAATAGAATAAAAGAGCTCTCGGTCCCCTCACACAGCAGCTGAAATTCTCACAAATGAGAGGAAGTAATCCCCAAAAATCACAACAGTCCCTCCGGGGGTCTCACAGAACACAACAGAAATGGAATTAACACAGCAAAAATGGAAAACTTCACTGAATTGATTTCATATAGCCAAAAGAAATGGAGGAACAATCAATCTCCCCACACCAGTAGGAACCCCCAATCTGATCCCACACACCTACAGAAGAAAGGAAGAAGCTCCACTGGATCACATAATCGACTCTTCCAACACAGCAGAGATATGGGACAATTTCCCGTCTCTTACAAAACCAAACATCTGAACCAAGTCCCAGCAGCCGAAGACCTTAGATCAAATGCTTAACCAATAGTAAAGAAGAGATGGAAAATGCCATTAAAAATTGCAGTGACCGTCCTAGATGCCTCTGACCCGACTCAAAACACACAGACAAATAGATGCAGAACAAAGAAATTAACAACCCTCTGGATTGATCTCTCAACACATTGCACATAAGGAAGTAAAGAACTATCAAACTCAAAAAGAAATTGCACAGAACAAACTAAAGAAAATGTTGATCTTAGAAAATTGCTTAGAAGGAAAGAACTGTCTGCTATTCACACAGAACGAAGAAAATTTAGATGATCTGAATTAAATGCTACTGTATTGAATTCTGGAACACAAAACAGAGAAAAAAAAAAGGAAGAACACTTAACCTCTCCAACACAGCCGAAGCAAAACCCTCCCCAACCTGAACTAGCCATCCAACAATGCTGGAAAAACAGTAAAGAAACTAAAAACTCCTACAGAAATCAAACTAACCAACACGTCTCCTTACAACAAAGAAGCAATTCAAAAATAAAATCTGAACTCTTGAAGAACAAGAAAGAACACTAAAATCCTAAAATAAACTCCCACTTGCCAATATCTGAGCAACAGAGAACGAAGAAAAACAAAAACATCAATATCTGAACCTAAAACCCCCAAACATCTCAACTTGTCTCCCTCACTGCTCTGCTCAAAGGAAAATTACGGAAATAAATGGCAGAAAGTACTAAATATCAAAGCATCTCACTGGCTAAGCTCCTTACAGAACTGAAGAAAGGAAGATTATAGAAAAAAAAAATGACAGGGAAAACTCAAAAACTGAACTAGCCAACTCTGAACTGTCGAAGAAAAGAAACTAGGGAGACCCCTAAAATTGCCAACTCTCCTACTACTCTGCGAAAGAAGAAACAAATACATAAAAAATAGAAACTAAAAAATTCCAACCCCCAGGCTCTGAGGGCCTTGGGGTCCCTTTATAGGCGCCCAGGCGCCTCTGCTTCCAGATCCGCACATACCAGCCTCACACGAACTCCATCCGCTTCAGCGCCAGCGCACACATGCCACGCCGCTTCCTGGCACAGCACCATCGCCTCGCTTCACAGCCCAACCGCATGCGCCAGCGCTGCGCATCGCACCGGCCTTCAGCAGTTGCCGCCATCGCCAGCCGTACACCCAAATTGCCATCTCAGATGGGCACCTCTCAGCTCCCTGCTTCGCACCTGCTCGCGCCTGAGCGTCCATCCGCTGCGCTCACACCTCCAGCAGACCCGGCCCACATGGCAAGCCCCTTCACACCGCCAACAGATCCACCACAGCACCTGGTCCAGCTGCCGGCCACATCGCCATGCCATGGCGCATCACATCGCCAAGCACCAGCCGCCCAGCACAGCTTCACCAGAGTTCCTCTGCAGGGCTACCCCCAAATCGCCAGAAGCAAACCAACAAACCCCAGCGTCTGCCTTCGGATTCTTCTGGAATTAACACGAAGAAAGAAGCAGGGTTAAGTGGGATATTAAAACAATTAATAGGATTTATGGGGTAAATGGTATTTAGGTTGGATGAGAGGAGGTATTAAAAGTATTATTATTATTTATTTTAATGGGATGAGGTGGGGTATGTGGCATGATTGTAGTGGGTGAGATATTTAAGTATTTACAAATTTTATGTGCTTTATAATCTAGTACCTATTTACAAAAAATGTTTACAAAACATTTTTTTACGAAAAGAATATTTATTTACAATATTTATTTACAAATGACTTTTATTTCTAAAATAAATCAAATTAATCAATTTGAAAAAGAAAGAGTGGCTTATTGAATGAAATCTAACATGTATTCTAACCCCAAAATCAACTAACATGTTCAGAATCCTAAACATGGATAGAATGAAAATTAAAGTCAAATTGTACATTATTTATGGATAAAAACTGTTTAAAATCAACTACCTGTGTGAAATTTAACGCTAAAAATTTAATACTTATCAGAGGCCTCCCAGGTCTTCCTGTGGCTGGTGTTGCTGCTGCTGCCGCTGCTGGGGCTGGTGCTGGTTGCTGGACTCCTTGCTGAAGTCTAGGGTAGTCCCAGATCTGATGCTCACTGCTCCCACACTTAAGGCACTTTCCCGCCATCTTCCAACACTCTGTACCACCATGTGCCCTTCCACAATGAGGACACTCCTTCTTGCCACTAGGAGAACGCTAAGAAGGTACCTGACGACTACTGGCTGCCACTGGGCACTGCGGTGACTGGTACGCCGCTTTCTTCCTATCCTGCCTCTAGAATGGAGCTGCAGGCCTCTTCTGCGAATTCTTCTTCTCTTCAAGGTACTGCTCCATCTCACCTTCCTGCCGACATGCCGCACTGAGAGCCTCCTCGAGGGTACGATGGTCAAACGCCACCAACCTCGTCCTCAGAGATGGCTTCAAGCCCATCACAAACTTCTTTGCCTTCCTGCGCTCATCAGCAACGATATGAGGTGCATACTTTGATAACTCAGCAAACCTGGCCTCATACTCCAGTACGGTCATGGAGCCCTGATTCAAAGAAAGGAACTCCTACTCCATCTTGTCCTGGATGTGCTCGGGAATGAACTTGGCCCGAAAGAGCCTCACGAACTCGTCCCAAGCAACCTCGATAGCACCGTCCTCAAATCTGGTATGCAGTAATGAGGACCACCACACATCGTCTCTCTCCTGCATAAACCATCCATAAGAACTAATCCAGAAAATCTAACTTAAGAAAAATAAATGCATAAGCAAGCAACACATACCTGTAGCATATAGGTGGCTAAAGTGACCCTATCATCCTCAGCACACCTAAGAGCTCGGAAGATCTTCTCGATCTCCCTCAACCAGCTCTTAGCTAACAATGGGTCGCCCTCCCCCTTAAAAGAGGGTGGAGCCATCCTCTTGAACCTTTCCATGATGAAGGTCCACCATGGTCATGTGCCTGGGGAACTGGAACCTGAGCCTGCTACAACAACAATATAAGCAACACATATACAATATAACAAACATGCAATTAAGTAAAACAGACTACTCTATTTATTATTCTAACCTGAGCCTGCTGAGCCTCCAGCTGAGCCTGGAGTGCTACCTGAGTATGGGCCTGCGTCTGCATGGCCTACACCAGACCTGGCATGAACACTCCATAGTCTACTGGTGGCGGTGGTGGAAGCACAGGACCTGAGGTGCTGGGGCCTATTGCTCATCCCTCTCCTCTCTCCTCTGCTCACCATCATCAGCAGGAACACCATACCTACCATGTGAAGCCATAGCCTGCAAGATACTTTAACCACGTTTAGGAACTAAGTTATCTAATTCCTAACCATTTTCTTATTATGTGGACAATCTATAGAGACTTAGCATATAATGAAGATGATGGTATAGATATATTTATGTACAATCTCAACCTTTTCTCTGATACCAATCTTTGTAACGACCCTCCTTACACCGGTACGATTACACCAACCCACATCGGTATAATGAGCATCGCTATAGTGGGACATTGACCCAACAAATACATTAAGTTGAGATGTACACAAATATAAACTCAGAACAACAGAATAAAAGAAATAATATCATTTGTATTCCATCATCCACATTAAATATCCACAGTCAATATAGTGAGTAAAGAAAACTAAAATTCACATAATTGAAATTCTAAATTAAAATTACATTGTCCACATGAATTAAAACTATTTATTCATTACATACTATGAAAAGGGAAATACAATAGCTAATCCTCCACAAAAGATGCTACTCCTCTCGCTCAGAGTCGCTCCTAACAGTCTCCTCCAAAGAAGTAGAAACACCTTCACCTGTATGCCAAGCAAGAGTGAGTCTAAAAGACTCAGCAAGTAATCCATGTACATTATACACACACACATCATATACACATGCTGATTTTTAAATACAAAAGACTTACATGTTGCATGCTTCTAACATAAATTAACATACTTGCATTCCTACGCATGGTTTCTATTTATAACAAGTGCATGATTTCACTACTCAATACTACCCATTTCATAGCATAATTTTACAAAACTAGAGCATGAATTGAAGTACAATGTGATTAGCAACCTAACATGGAATCTAATCCATTTTACATGCTCATTCCACATTCACGTGCACTTTTAACTTGCTGTTTAAATAAAATAAATTCACAATCATACAAGTTGCCACATTTCACCAAGCATGAATAGAATATTGAAACAATATTACTTGGTTGGTAACTATACACTATTCTAGCATGAAACTAGGTACTAGTGAGTAACATACTAACATGGAATCTAAGCAATCCTTCATGCATTTTTCACAATTATAATCACATTTAGCTTGCTGTTTTAAACATGCATTACACATCATTTACATGGTTTACATATGTTCATATGCTTGCACATTCACTTTACATTAGTCACTTACACAATTACATATTCCATTATTCACAAGTTCATATGCATGTACATATATTCACATTACTCATTTAGTTGTCGTGACACATAGTCAAAACCACCACTAGAAGGACACACATACCTATCACCTAGGCAATACAGTGATAGATCTTGGTTAACTGCGCAGAACCGGGAGAAGCACTCTCCACCCTAACCAGGGGAACTTGTCCACCTCCAGGATTTCATCCTATTTGCCCTGAGGATTTCATACACTATGAACCTTCCCGTAGGGACTTTACTATGGTAGGGTTCCATAGCCCTCTATGGTAGCAGTGTCACATAAGGCACAGTCTATACTCTTTTGTAATATTCACAATGTTTATAAGTTTACATACACTAGTTTACATTGCTTCACTCACTTGAATACAATCACATAACTTTCAGTTCACCTAATAACATGCTACTATTCACGGTGTTTAACAGGTCATAAACTTAATTCTAAGCATGCTGTTAATGACTGAAATGTATGAAATTTACAATGGCATGATAACATGTATATTTTCCATCACATAATTCATAACATAGTTTACTGTTATCAGAATGTCATGAAATTTTAATCACAAATCCCTGACAGTAAATCTATAACATGGTGAATTTTTCACGTTTTTCAAGCCTGTATAACAATTATAATAATTTAAACATGATTCAGCCACAATTACTGTTAATTCCATCTACACATGGCACACAGTAGTACAGTCAAGTATCACAGTTTTAGATCTTACTAACAGTCATCCTGAATGCATAAAAATATTATAAAACCCTAATATGCCAGGAACTAATTATGCAAGAATTTTCAGCATTATTTCATGATCACCTACCACATACAGAAATTTAAATAAATCAATCTGTATACATAAATCTGCCTTAACCTCAGGATATGGTCTACTTCATGTACTGAGTCATATATAAAACCCACAGCATGTATACACCATCAGAAGTTTGAAAAATAATTCACAAAGGTCAAGCATGCTTTCTGCAGAAAACTGAAGAACTCGGCGGCACATAGGTGGCCGCCAACCAGGTCAACGGCAGCAAAGGTCGCCGCCAATCTCTAATCTTAACGGCAACAAATAGTGCCGTTAAGTTCCTGTCTCCACAAATGCAGACATAACTCACAAAAACAAGGAAGAACGGGGGTTTCAGAACACGAATAAAATCCATAAAAATACCTGGGACCTACTAGATGCATGTATGGATGATGTAGGATGGTTACTTGCCTTTGGAAAAATCTATGGATGGATCTATTTTTCGATGAATCTCTCCGCAGACAGTGCCAAGAAGCCTCCAATCTCCCCTCGCTCCGCCTTCTGTGTTGATCTTTGTTGCACACCGGAGTCGGGGAAGTTCTCCTTGATGTTCAGAGGATCTCCTGGTCGTTGTAGAACGCCAGAAGAAGCACCACGTCGCCGGATCAAAGCCTCAAAAAATCGGGGTTCGCACAGTTTCTAGGTTTTGACCCAAGAGTCAAAAGGATCTCTTCGGCCAGAGAAGGGCTTTTATAAGCCACGGGTTTTGGGTATGCGTAGGCAGGGTGGATGACCGTTGGGGGGACGGTTTCCTAATCAGAGGTCGATAAAAATCACAGGCATTTTCGGATCTGAAGCGCAACAAGATCTGGGTTTTAGACGGCAACATCACTAGCCGCCTATATGAGGTTGGCGTCCATCGATGTGGCCGCCGACCTCCACTCAACATCAACTCATGTTGACGCCAAGTGACTTTTCGGCCAGAACACAGAATTTCATTTATTCTACCTACACTAGATACATACATGCTATGTACATCACTTAATAATTAAATAATGCACTATGTATGTAATATATACATATATACATGTACAAAATAACTACTTATACATATATACACATATGCACTCAATTTATACATAAGGTATATACAAATCACATGATAAAATTTAACTAAAATTGGCCAAAATTCTAGGGCCTTACATATTAACATCTTTTGCTTGCTTTTTTAACATAAATAATTCACATTCACATGGTTTCACATCTTTTCACATGATAACACATTAACATAACACCAACACATGATCACATTGCACATATTCACATTTTTCACACTTTTACACATTAATTGCCATGACACATAGTCCGAACCACCATAAAGAAGGACACACATTCACATAACACATACCCATCACCTAGGCAATACAGTGACGAATCTTGGTAACTGCACAGAACTGGGAAAAGCCCTCTCCACCCTAACCAGTGGTACTTATCCACCTCCAGGATTTCATCCTGATGCCTACAGGATATCACATATACAATGAGCCTTCCCATAGGGACTTTTCTATAGTATGGCTCTGTTGAGTTACGGTTATTTAAATAACCATACTCACTGACTTGATCATTGATTTAATCTATTTTGATGATGACATAATTCTAGTCAGTCATGTTAAGCACACAACTTCAAACATATTTGTGTTTTGATGATGACATTTTGTACACAATCTGATGTCATATTGTATATATGTGGAAGATTGTTGAGTTGTGTATTCATTTGGATAATGACTAAAAACCTTCATGTTGATGATGACTACACACTCATACCTTGATTTTAATGATGACTACAACATTTGGTTGTGTATGATGTCCAAACACTCATACTTTGATTTTGATGATGACACATTGTACATATTACAATGATGAGTGAACAACATGTTTTTAATACTTAATATTTCATATTTTGATGATAATAACATGTTTTGATGGTTCACACTTCATATATACAGGTTCACATAATTTTGTCAAAGTTGTGTCGACACAAGATGTCAAGTGTGTCGACACACCCTCTACATCCAGAAAGCAGTAAAGAGAAAAGAAGCCAGTTGTGTCGACATAGGTCCATTGTGTGTCGACACATCCATTGCTCTCCAGAAAACAGTCAGAAGAAAAAAGCCAGTTGTGTTGACACAAGTCAATTGTGTGTCAACATATGTTAACTTCCAGAGCCACAAGTCAATTGTGTGTCGACACACTTCGATTGAAGCTCAAAAATGGGAATTTTCTGAACACGTGTCTGCTTGGGAATCAAGGGATCTGACCTAGATTTTTGTGCCCGTGCACCCCAAGGCACCTCATGGACACATGGGGCTATAAATACCCATGATCCTCGTACTCTAAAGTCAAGCCAACCATACAATTCTCATAAAAGCTTTTGGCGGCAAAAGAGGGTTTCTCTAGTGCCTTGCTCAATCTCCAGAAGTTGTAGACCAGCCTTTCAACATAGAGGACGTGGGAATCAAGGCCAAGCTCTGGAGAAAGAAGTGGTGTGCTCAGGAAAGAGCAGATCTAGAAGAAGTGCAGCAGAAGAAGAAGAAGAAATCTCAATCGAGAACCTACTAAAGCAGAGCAGTGCCGACCAAGAAGAAGAAGAAGATGAAGAAGAGGAGCAGTAGCAGAATTGAGGAAGAAACATTATGGATCTATGATCGTGGTGATCAGATCAATATTTTAAGGGATATGTCTTTCCTCACTCACACCTTTTCTCAACTCAAGTCATGTATTTGTGTGTGTGTATGTTGATTGGAGATCAGTACGTGGAGTTTGTGATCGTGTGTGCTTTGTGATCTATGCTAGCTTGTGTATAGATCAAATCTATGTGTGTGGTGTGTAGAATAGATCGAGGCTAGAGGATCTGATCTTCTGTGAACTTGATCTAGCATGTGTGTGTGTCTGAGCCTGAGTGCTCGTGTGTGTGTTGTACTTAGTTCTTTGAGTAGTGTGTGCCTCACTATGTGAGGGGTGGATGTAGGAGTCACTGGATGTGATCTCTGAACCACCTAAAAATCCCTTGTGCACTGTGGTTTGATTTGTGGTTTGGATTGTATTGCGCTAGATGCATGCATATGGATTTTGCCTACACACTAATTAATTTATTCACACACGTTAATCACATATTTGATACTTACACTGTTTCATAAAGTGTTTCTCACATTTTGATAACACACATTGAATCAGATCAGAGG
Organism: Colocasia esculenta; assembly: GCA_014218235.1. NCBI lineage: Eukaryota > Viridiplantae > Streptophyta > Magnoliopsida > Alismatales > Araceae > Colocasia > Colocasia esculenta. The sequence continues at coordinate 3,087,801 of CM024756.1, forward strand.
GATTTTAATTGAGTAGATTCTTTATTTCAAAGTAATTTTTAAATTGCTTAAGTTTCTGCTGCAAATCTATTCAACCCCCCCCCCCCCCTTCTAGATTTTCCATTACCGAAAATTCAATCCTAACAATTGGTATCATAGTGGGTTAATGTCTAATTCTGATCTGATTTGATTGCTTCTGTTTGATCTTAATGAAACATCATCTGATCTGTTTGAATTGCTTGATTGCTTGAATATTGAAATCTTGCTTGATCTGTTTGATCAGATTCATTGCTTGATCTTTATTGGCTTTGCAGTCTTGAGCAGATTAGGTGATTATTAATTGGTCTAATCATTTGAATCAAACTCGGTAACATGGCTGAATTTTCAAGTACCATAAATAGACCCAAAATTGTTGGGTTTGATGACAATGATGATAACATCAAGTTTGATAAATTGTACGACTTTTATATGAAGACAAACAAGATTGGAAAGAAATCTAAGAACAAATGCTTCATGGCTCATGACAGCTTAAAAGGTTCTTCCAGCTCAGATAAATCTGAAGGATCACATTTGTCAGAAAAGTCAAGAAAGTCTCAAAAATCAGGTAAATCTGGTTCATACCCATTTGATAGATCAATGTCTGATACTGACTCAGAGAATGATATATCTTTTGATGAACTGATAGAATGTTATGAGCACATGTGCAAACAATTTAAAAAGGTTAAATATCAAAACAAGAAGCTGAAGGATCAATTGGGGATAAATGAGATGAAAATTGATAACCATCAAGCATTCTATGAAGAAAATGAAGAACTGAAAATTGAGAATGATGATTTGAAAAGTTAAATTCTGAGAAAAAGAATTTTGAAAAATGAAGTCAAAAATTGTGGAAACAAGTTGTCTAAATTAAAAGAAAATCATGATCAGTTGGAAAATGAAATACTTGATTTGAAAGATGAATATGAGAATTGATTGATCATAATGAGAATCTTAAATTTGACAATGATTAATTGAACACACAATTTTCCTACATGGCTCATGATCATCAGATAAAAGAAAAATGCAAACAATTGGTTGAGGAAATAGTCATGTGAAAAAGAAGATTGAATGCTTGTATCATGACAGACCATTAAATGATGAATGCAACAATTCTAAGGAGAAAATTATTGACTTGGAAAATCAAATTGTTCAAATTAAAATTGAAAAGAACAAAATGAAAAATGGTCTGGATATCATGACAAACCAAATTCGAACTTCAGAAAAAGAAACTGATACATTGAAAGCTGAAAAAGTGAAATTGACAAATGAACTTGAAGTGGTTGTTAAACAAAATTAAAATTCTGAAAAGAAGATTTCTGAATTGAACAAAACTGTTGATAACTTAAAATCTGTTTTGTCTAAGTTTGTTCAAGGAACTCAGAACTTGGATAATCTTCTTGGAGTAAAAGTTATTTTCAAAAGGAAGGTTTAGAATTTAACCCCTTGAACAAAAAGAATTTTGAAAACAAAACAAAGACCTCATTTGTTAATGTTTCTATGAACAAGAATTTTGCTACACCTAAAGAAAAATTTGTTAAGACTCATGCTCAGAACAATTTTCAAAAAAAAATAATAAATTGAATAAGAATGCTGCAAATAGGAAGAACTTTGTTTCAATTAGAAATTAGAAAAAGAAAATGGAAAAGAAAATAGGATTCTACAAAGTCTTCATACCTCCTCCATCAGCCCAGAAAGCTCCAAGGCAATCGCGAACTCCACATCATGCCAAGAGCTACCAAAAGGTACCTCCTCCTCCTCATGGTAACCCTCCTCACAGTAAAAGGAGATTCCAACAAATGCATACAAGCCAAGGTAAGTACCAGGTAAGAAATGATCTCATTTGCTTAACTGCAATAAATCTGGTCATTTAGCCAAATTTTGCAGGAATAGAGATCAACATTTCCATAAATATGCCAAATCAGTCCAGTGCTTCACATGTCATAAATTTGGGCATATTTCTAGGGAATGTTGGCATAAAATTGATAATCTTGTGCATGCTTCCATGTCTTGTTGAGTTGTGTGTTTTGATGATGACATATTGATGATGTCTACACTCTCATACTTTGATTTTAATGATGACTACAACATTTGGTTGTGAATGATGTCCAAACACTCATACTTTGATTTTGATGATGACATAATGTATATATTACAATAATGACTAAAAACATATTTTTGATACTTCATATTCCATATCTTATTGATAATGACATGTTTTGATGGTCCACTCTTAATTTGTACAGGTTTACAGAGTTTTTACAAAAGTAGGTCGACTCTACTTGACAGTCAGGTCGACTCTACCAGACTGCCTAGCAAGCTCCTGAAGAAAAAGTCACAGTCAGGTCGACTCTATCTAATAGACAGGTCGACTCTACCAGTCTGCCCAGCAAGTTCCTAAAGAACAAGCTGCCAGTTAGGTCGACTCTAGCTGAGAGTGTGGTCGACACTAGTTTCCATCCAGTGAACCAGTTTTGGCGATATACACAGGAGGTCAACTCTATCTGTTGATCAGGTCGACACTAGTTATCTATCAGGTCGACTCTAATGTTCTGCCAGTAAGCTGAAACTGCTTATTTGGTCAGTAGGCCGACTCTCTTGAAAAATGAGGTCGACTCTCTTTCAGTGCAAACCCAGAATTGTGCAAAGGATGATATCCAATGGCTTTGATTTCTTTCTGAGATCTTTATGGGATTTTCTATAATTACCAAAATGTCTTTTCATCTAAGTGGCAATGAGGAGAAGCATCTTTGGACACGTGGCAATGAAGGGTGAACTCTAGGTTTCTGTGCACATCTCTCTCACGTATATGGGACTACACAGAGGCTATAAAGGCAATCTTATCTAATCTGGAGCGGCCTTCCCCAAGATTCATCGATTCCATCCAAGAGGACATGGGGATCAAGGCCAAGCAGTGAGAGAAAGCTCTGGAGTGCTGAAAGAGAGGCAGATCAAGAAGAAAAGCAGCAAAGGAATAAGAAGGATCGTGCAAGCAGCAGATCTGAAAGCAGAGCATCGTGGATCATGCAAAAGAGAAGCAACAGAGCTGAGAAGATCTAGCAGATCTGAAGGAAGGTGGAAGAGGAAGATTATGCAAGATCAGAAGCACGAAGCTCAGCATCTGTGGAAGAACTCAAGAGCAGCAACTCAGATCTGAATTCTCTGTAAATCAGATCCGAAACAGAGTATAACGAATTGAGGTTGATTTGAAGGATTTCAGATCAAATTGGTTGAGAAGCACAATGATGCGTTTGTGCAATATGATCTGAAGCGAAACTTCAACCCTCAAGATCTGAAGATTTAGAGTTCAAATTCATCAGTCCAAAGGAATTGGGCAAAGTCGAAAGACTGGTGTTTGAAGATTTATCTCTCTTAACTCTGAACATCATGTGAATTTGTTTTTCACTTTTAAACTTTACTCAGAACTTATTGAGTGCTCCTACTGGCGATAGGAGTTTTGATCCCATACTGTGTGTGTGGATTGAGAAGGTCTATCTGACCTTGAAGCTGTGAATCAGCGGATAAGTTGTGTAATCAGCGGTTGGCAAGCTGTGAGTCAACGTTCAAGCTGTGAGTCAGCAGGTGTTTGAAGATGTGAATCAGTGGTTAGTGAAGCCTCACTTGGTTTGAGTAAGGGGTGGACGTAGGTCTCCGTCTGGGATCCGAACCACCTTAAAAATATCCTGTGCAGTGGTTTGATGTATTAATTTTCCACTAGAATGCTTGCATAGGATTTTGATCACCTTCTAAGCACTTCCTAATTTAGCTTAATGGGTTTTGATTTAATTCCATTAAATTCTATTTATCCTCTCTTTATTTTAATTAAATCTATTTATCTCATTTATTTATTTATATTTTATTTTATTTGAATTTAAAAATCAAGGATGATACACGAATTTTCTAGTAAGTATAATTTGATCCATCAAAATAAGGAGGTCTATACATAGAGTGCCCTTCTGACATATATCCCTTAGATCCATTTCACCTGTACTCTCCGGCTGTTAGACCACAAGAGTGGAGAGCCTAGGCTCTGATACCAATTGTTGGATCGTAGATGCAGTAAAATGGCAAATATAGAAGTGAGGGTTGAATAGATTTGCAGCGGAAACTTTATACTATTAATGGTCCAAGCACGAAAGAGTGGGCCCAAATGAGAAGAGCCCATCATGGGATGGGAGCTAAATAAGTAAAACATTCGAAATAAAAATTAATAGTAAATAGTAAAGGGATGAAATAAATATTAAATAGCCTAAATCTATCCTAAAAAGAGTCCATACTTACCCTAACTCCTTACCCACGAATTTAGACCTCTCCTCAATCCTAATTAGGAGATAAATGCTTGGGAAGGGGTGATAAATATGGAAATTTGAATTCAATGGAAGGGATGAGTTTTAGAATGGGTAGGACTCTTGTAGCAAGCTATACCCCCACCAAATCGTACCAACCAAACCTAGAACGTTGTTGGAGATTTGGAGGATGAGAGAAGGCTAAGGATGTGAGGAGCAAGGAGGAAAAGGCTTGGAACTAAGGAGGGAGTTTGTTCTTCATCGTTTCAAGCCCTAGGATCTTAAACACGTGAAAGGTAGGCAATCTCTCAGACACAAATCGTGTAAATTTAACCCTAGGTAGCCCATAAGATCCTCTTCAAAAGCCCTCTAGTTTCATTATTTTTTGTTTATCCATGAGGGATAATTAATTCTGTGAATTCCTATAATCATCATGTACCCATACCCTAAGTTTGTCTTTAATCCCCGCATGTACTCGATCCCATGCTATGATATTATTCTCATACATAATACATCCTATTAGCTTTCAAACACCCCCAGTTTCCCTAAATTCCATCATGTATCCTTCAAGAATTAATTCAATTTCTATGAACTGCGCATGTTTAGGTCACTAAAATGTAACCTTGTTAAAGCATGCACAAACCTTGTTTGTTTCCTAATTAATTATGCATGTTGATAGATTTATATGACTAGATTAATGCAAGACTAATTTCATGATTTTTTGAGGTGTATGTGAATTGATCTATATTTTTAAAGTGCACTGTGTCAAGTTAAGATGGCATGGACCAAATCGAAAGAGTCATGCACCATCTGCCAGCGCTCGGCCGAGGCTCTGAGAACGCGACAGCCCGATAGGTCGCGTCCTCAACCTCGTCGCGATAGAGGGTCACGTCGCGTTATGAACATGACGGGACTCTGTGTCGTGGCATTCTCTACAGGTCGGCCCGACCTGGACGCACCACCCCGACCTGTCGCGACGCTCGTACGCATCGTCTAAACGTGTGCCTGAACGTGTCAGCTGTCTAGTCAACGCGTCGGCTACCCCTGTCGCGATCTGATCACGACAGAGGATGACGTCACGATCTGACTGTGACAGCCAGAACTAGAAATTCACATATAACCCTGCTATTTATGCCAATGTAAATCTTATTTAGCCTTAAATAAATATTGTCATGAATAATTTCGACCTATTAACTATTAATGAGTAATAATTACATTAATTAATTTAAAAAGCCATACGCACAATCAATCATGCTCTCTCTTGATTTCTTACATTGCACACCTAAAAATTAATGTTTGCCATGAGACCTATTAAATTACTCAATAATGTATCTGGTATTAAGTTAAATTAATTACCAAATTCCCTTACTTAATTAGTGACACTTGTTCTCATTTCATTCACGTGCTTTGTACACCGCTACTGTTTCCCTCGGCCTTCGAGCACTCGAGGCACGACGGATACTTGTTTTCTACACACTCTCTTGGCATGGACCACTCTCCATCGGGAATACTCCTGACTGGACCAGAGACTCCTTGTCAAGGCCTCCGTAAGTCTCTTTGGCTTTGGCGCACGTCCTTTGCCGACAAGCTGGTTGTACCCTTAAATCTTGTTACACCTTAGGATCAGTACGATCCAAACGGCCTTAGTGTGTTCTCTCTTACCTTGGGTTCACGCCGGATCTCATGGCCTGTGTTCATGACACGGCTAGTAGGCGGATGTGACTTCTACCAGACTACTGGCACCCGACCTAGTGCCGTACAACTGTTACTATTGGTGTTTAATGTTGTTACGATTATACTCTTATCTCATCTACTATCTCGGTACTCTCATTTGTTCACGTTCTCTCTACACTCTCATCTGTTCATCTATTACTCTCATCTATTCTTGGTACTCTCTTGGCCATTATGTGATTGTCTAAGATAAGAAATGACTTATGCCAGCGCAATAGGGCTCGATCTGGTCCTTGAGAGAGTGCCCGAAAAGTGCCAGAGCCCATGGGAGTTAAAATGATCAAGGGTGTGTACGGCATGCACTCAGTGCTATATACTATCAAGATTAATCTATGACAATCCAAGTGCTATCAATACAAGTGCAATCTATTCAAGTGCTATCGTTACATGCTATGTCATTACATGGCCAATCTAACATTATCATTGTTGTGCTATTCTCCATGTACAAGTGCTATCGTTCTCTTGCTCTCATTACTTTATTTTGCGTGACTATTCTCTCTACATATCCTGCCTTTAATACATTAATCATTTAAACCATGCTTGTTCCCATGAGATATTAAGTCCTACTGGGCGTTATTCGCACATCTTGTGTTGTTATTTCATGTGTTCAGGTGAGTCAGATGGCGATTACCACACTCACGAGGACGGGAACGAGGATGATGTCCAAGAGTGACCTGTTCAGCAACCACTGCTTAGTAGTTAGTTAGTATAGTTATGAGTCAGTTAGTCCTTATGTATTAGTTTGGATTTGAATAAAGTACTCTGGGCCCTAGTATCGGCTCTGATTAGTGATTGTAATGGAGTTTGATGAATTATCAATGAAATTAGAGTTTATTTGATATTATTCCAATTGTGCAATGGTTTGTCATTTATATATCGCTCTATACTATTTAATAACTGTAATATCGCACCGATATTCCGGCGGGGCGTTACAGTTTGTGGCATCAGAGCCTAGGTTATTCTTAAGTATAGGATGATCTAGGTTTGACCTACCTCGACTTAGAGTCTAATTCCATACCTAGTGAGATGGGTAGAACTAAGGGTAATAAGGTAAAAAATAAACTCACACATGCATAAACTTAGTGCAACCTCAATGACTTACATTAAGAATTTCTTTTGAAGGAACCTAGATACCAGCAATGGCGGCAGAGCGTGCACAACTCCGTGATATGCAGCAGACATTCAACAGCTTACTCAGGCATTACTTCAGGCTGCTAAAGCCAAAATAATAGTAATAACCGAGGAGCCGGAGAAACTACACAGAAACTTCCGCAATCTGAATCTGCCTCGATTTAGTGGGACTACAGATCCTGATGAGGCCGAGAATTGGCTTAAGGAGATAGAGCGTATTTTCCACGTCATGCAATGCGCGGATGGAGACAAGCTACTGTTAGCAACATTCCAGCTCGAAAGGGACGCCCGTGCGTGGGGGAGTCCGTGGAAGCCACTAGGCTGATGCACAATTTACTTGGGAGGAGTTTAAGGAGCACTTCAACTCCAAGTACTTCTTTGAGAGAGTTCAAGAAAAGAAAGCCTCTGAATTTGCTACACTCAAGCAGAGGAATCTCACTATTGCTGAGTATGAAGCTCAGTTCTCCAGGTTGGCAAGATATGCTAATCACTTGGTAGCTACTGAGAGAATGAAGGTGAAGAGATTCCTTAACGGGCTCAGACCCGCATATATCACACAACTGGCACCATCAGTATTCAAACTTATCTGGAGATTGTTAAGAAAGCACAATTGCTGGAGGATGCGACCGATCTCACTGATCGCATCAAGGGAAGAATGGTAAAGAAGGAGCAAACATCCGAGCACCAAGCAAGCCACTAACAGCAAAAAAAGGCCATTAAGCATTACTGACGGGCCAAGCTAGGAGCGGAAGCCCAAGGTCTTCGCCCCCACTGCACCCAATAAACCAATATGCAAGCATTGTGACAAGCTAGGTCACACGACAGAAGAGTGCTAGAGAAAGGCAGACACATGCCTACGCTGTGGGAGTCGAGATCATTGTATTCCAAATGCCCCCTGCTCAAGAAAATGAGAAGCCTCCTAGGGACAGAAGAAGCCAGGCAGACTTCAGGCCCTGCAGAGGTAGAAACCACCAAGGAAGATGGGGTTGTGGAAGGTACACTACCTGTCTTTTCCCAGTCAGCATTTGTTTTGATTGATACTTGCGCAACACATTCATTATATTCACAAGCATTTGCTGAAACTTTAAATGAAAACCTACATCTATGGAATTTGAATTACCTGTCACTACACCACTGGAGAAAAAGCTCAATTGAATAAATATTTCCCATTAGCTGATGTAAGGATTGGTGAACTCAATCTTAGAGCTGACTTCATCTGTATGCCCATGGAGGGCTATGGTTATTCTGGGAGTCGATTGTCTATCCACCTATGGGGCTATCGTGGATTGTAGAAGAGGAAAATTTCCTTTAGTGAATTCCCTAAACTGACCTTCACGGATGTAGACATAAGAGGCACTTGTTCCTCGTCTCGGCTATAAAAGCACAGAACATGATAAGAAAAGGCTGTGTGGCATTTCTTGCCACCATAGTAGTTGAGAAGAAAGCAACTAAGATATCAAACATCCATATAGTGTAAGAATACCCCGATGTGTTTCCCGATGAGCTGCCAGGCATTCCACCTAAAAGAGATGTAAATTTCTCAATTGATCTCATACCTGGAGCTGCACCGATATCACGCCAACCCTACAGATTGTCCCCCACCAAATTGATAGAGTTGAAGGAGCAATTGATGGAGTTGGTGGAAAAGGGTTTATCAGACCGAGTACTTCTCCTTGGGGAGCACCAATACTGTTTGTCAAGAAGAAGGACGGATCCATGAGGTTATGCATCGACTACAAGCAGTTGAATCATCTCACTATCAAGAACAAATATCCTCTGCCTCGTGTCAACGAGTTGTTTGATCAAATATCAAGAGCTGAATATTTCTCTAAGATTGACCTTAGATCAGGATATCATCAAATGAGGATTAAAGATGCAGATATCTACAAGACAGCTTTCAGGAGTAGGTACGGTCATTATGAATTTGTAGTCATGCCCTTTGGACTAACCAATGCTCCTGCAGCTTTCATGCAATTAATGAACAGCATCTATCGGCCCTACCTCGACAAGTTCATCGTGATTTTTATTGATGATATTCTCATATACTCCAAGACCAAGGAAGAGCATGAGGAGCATCTGAGGATCGCTCTGTAGATCTTACGGGACAACAAGCTCTACGCCAAATTAAGCAAGTGTGAATTCTGGCTCGAGAATGTGTCATTTCTAGGCCATGTTATTTCGAAGGACGATATAGCTGTCGACCCTTCCAAGGTAGAAGCTGTACTCAACTAGGAGAGGCCGACCAATGTCACAGAGATAAGAAGCTTTCTTGGACTGGTTGGCTACTACAGACGGTCATAAAAGACTTCTCCAATATAGCTGTACCTCTTACTCGCTTATGTGAAAAGAGAACCCTATGTCTGGAGCAAGGAGTGCGAGAAAAGCTTTCAGACACTGAAGCAATGTTTGACATCTGCATCTATCCTCACGTTGCTAGTCGAGGGCGAAGGATTCTCAGTCTACACTGATGCATCTGGAATCGGTCTAGGCTGCGTGTTAATGCAAAATGAGAAAGTGGTAGCTTATCTTCAAGACAGTTGAAGCCGCATGAAGTTAATTATCCTGTCCAGACTTAGAGCTAGCTGCAGTGGTGTTTGCACTTAAGATATGGAGGCATTACCTGTATGGAGACTATAATTTGTCTACTCCGACCACAAGAGTCTGAAGTACTTATTTTCCCAGAAGGAGCTTAATATGAGACAAAGAAGATGGCTGGAGTACTTGAAGGATTTTGATTTCAATATTCAATATCACTCAGGCAAAGGTAATGCAGTAGCTGATGCACTTAGTAGAGAGCCAGTAGCTTCATTATTTTGTTTAGTCATGGGCGAGATGCAATTACTGAGCAATTTACCAGTCTGGATCTGAACATTGAGAAAAGAAGTGATAAGATGATATTTGCCAACCTTAGAGCAACCCGACATTTTTGCCGAGATCAGAGAACAGCAGGATAACGACCCATTCTTGATCCGAGTCAAGGAGACCATAGTAGACAAACCTGATTTCTCCATCGCTGAGGATGGGAGAATATTATTCCAAGCCAGGACATGCGTGCCTGACAATGTGGAGTTAAAGAGGGAGTTGATGGATGAAGCCCACAAGACTAAGTACACAATTAATCTAGGAGTAACCAAGATGTACTCGGACATGAAAAGGTCATTTTGGTAGCCCAAGATGAAGCGTGAGGTGGCTGAGCATGCCGCGCACTACCTCACCTGTCAACAGGTGAAAGCTGAACACTGCCGTCCTGCAAGTGTACTCAGACCCCTGGACATTCCTGAATGGAAGTGGAGAGTATTGGCATGAATTTCATCATGGGTTTACCCTGACTCGTGGTGGACTTGATGCTATTTGGGTCATTGTGGACCGATTGACTAAGTCCGCACATTTCCTTGCAATCAAAAGTACCTGGGAGTGATGTGTTAGTAGCACTATATGTGAAGGAGATAGTGAGATTACATGGAGTCCCTGTGTCCATTGTTTCAGATCGTGACCTAGATTCACATCTAGGTTCTGGAAGGGACTTCAATCTGCCTTAGCACGAAACTCAATTTTAGCACTGTGTCCACCCTCAGATGGATGGACAGATAGAAAGAACAAATCAGATAGTGGAAGACATGCTGCGAGCCTGCACTATAGATTTTGAAGGGTATTGGAATGAATAGGTGTCACTAATAGAATTCGCCTACAATAACAGCTATCAGGCCAGCATCAATATGGCACCCTTTGAAGCTTTCTATGGTAGAAGTTGCAGATCACCAGTTTGCTAGAATGAGGTAGGTAAACAACAATGGCTGGGACCAGACATGGTAAAGAACACCAGCAGAGATATACAAATCATCAGGGACCGTATAAGATAGCTCAGTCCAGGCAGAAAGCTATGTAGACAAGAGAAGAAGGGACTTAGAATTTCATATCAGAGATCATGTGATGCTGAAGGTGTCCGGACCCGAGGATTTCAAAGGTTTGGGATGAAAGGCAAGCTAAGACAAAGATTCATAGGTCCATTTGAGGTATTGGATAGAGTTGGCGAGGTGGCATATCGTCTGGCACTACCTCCCAAGTTCTCATCAATACACAATGTCTTCCACGTGTCAATGTTGAGGAAGTACGTGTGTGACCTGTCACACATAATCAACTATGATGATATCATTTTGAACAAGTATATGACCTATGAAGAAAGACCGGTGAGAATATTAGACAAGAAGATGCAACAACTTCGGAACCGATCAACACCCGTGGTAAAGATACTGTGGAGAAATCACGAAATCGAAGAAGCCACGTGGGAGCCCGAAGCATTAATGCGATGGAATTACTGGAATTATTAGTAAGTAACTCTTCCTCTCACGATCATGTGAATTTGGGGACCAAATTCTTTTTAAGAGGGAGATGTAGCAACCTTGATTTTTAAATCCAAATAAATAAAAAAAATTTAATTAATTAAATGAGATAAATAGATTTAATAGAATAAAGAGATGATAAATAGAATTTAAGGGAATTAAATTAAAACTCATTAAGCTAAATTAGGAGTGGGTTTATTAATGGCCCAAGCATGAAAGAGTGGGCCCAATGAAAGAGCTCATCATGGGATGGGAGCTAAATAAGTAAAACATTCGCATAAAGTTAATAGTAATAGTAAAGGGATGAAATAAATATTAAATAGCCTAAATCTATCCTAAAAAGAGTCCAATACTTACCCTAACTTCTTACCCATGAATTTAGACCTCTCTTCAATCCTAATTAGGGTAAATGCTTGGGAAGGGGGGATAAATATGGAAATTCGAATTCAATGGGGAAGAGTTTTAGAATGGGTAGGACTCTTGTAGCACGCTATACCCCCACCAAAGCGTACCCAACCAACCCTAGAATGTTGTTGGAAACTTGGAGGACGAGAGGAAGGGCTGAGGACGTGAGGAGCAAGGAGGAAAAGGCTTGGAACTAAGGAGGGAGTTTGTTCTTCATCGTTTCAAGCCCTAGGATCTTAAACGTGTGAAAGGTAGGCAATCGCTCAGGCACAAATCGTGTAAATATTTAACCCTAGGTAGCCCACATGTCCTCTTCAAAAGTCCTCTAGTTTCGTGTATTTTCATTCATCCATGAGGGAGAATTAATTCTATGAGTCTTGTCATCATCATGGACCCGTACCCTACTGAATGTTTGTCTTCAGTCCCTGCATGTACTCAATCCATGATATATTTATTTCATAAATACTACATCTTGTTAGCTTTCAAACGCCCCATAGTTCCCTAAAATTCCATCATGTATCCTTCGAGAATTATTCGTTTTCTATGAAGTGCACCTGTTTAGGTCACTAAAATGTAACACTGTTAAAGCATGCACAAACATTGTTTGTTTCTAATTAATTTTGCCTGTTGATAGATTACTGCCTAGATTCATGCAAGACTAATTCATGATTTTTCGGGTGTATGCGAATTGATCTATATTTTTAAAGTGCACTTTGTCAAGTTAAAATGGCATGGACCAAATCCAAAGGGTCTGCACCATCTGCCACGCTCGGGACCAAGGCTCTGAGAACGTGACAGCCGATAGGTCGCGACCTAACCTCATCACGACAGAGGGTCATGTCGCATTGAACACGATGGGACTCTGCGTCGCGACATTCTCTGTAGGTCGGCCCAACCTGGACGCACCACCCCGACTATCGCGACGCACGTACGCTTCGTAGTGACGGACGTCTCAACGTGTGCGAACGTGGTCGACTGTCCATCAAGGTGTCGGCTACCCTGTCGTCACGTCTGATCGCGATAGAGGACGACATCGTGATCTAACTGTGACGGCCAGAACCAGAATTTCACAATAATCCCTGCTAGTTATGCCAATTTAAATCGGGTTAGCCTTAAATAAATATTATCATGAATAATTTGACCTATTAATATTAATGAATATAATTACATTAATTAGTTAAAAAAGCCATGTACACAATACCCAACAATCATGCTCTCTTTGATTTCTTACACTTGCACACACTAAAAATTAATGTTTGCCATGAGGACCGTATTAAATTACTAAAAATGCTATGGTAATTAAGTGAAGTTAATTACTAAATTCCCTTATTTATTCTGTGATACTTGGTTCTCGTTTCATTTCGCATGCTTTGGTACTCCGCTACCGTTTCTCCTCGGCCTTCGAGCACTCGAGGCACGACAGATACTGTTTTCTACACACTTTCTTGGCATGGACCACCTCTCCATCGGGAATACTCCTGACTAGACCAGAGACTCCTTGTCAAGGCCTCCGTAAGTCTCTTTGGCTTTGGCACATGTCCTTGCTGACGAGCTGGTTGTACCTTAATCCCGTTACACCCTTAGGGATCAGTACGATCCAAACGGACTTAGGTGTTCTCTCTTACCTTGGGTTCACGACGGATCTCCTGGCCTGTGTTCATGACACGGCTAGTAGGTGGATGGGACTTCTACTAGACTGTCGGCACCCGACCTAGTGTCGTGCAACTGTGACTATCAGTGTTTACGTTGTTACGATATACCCTATATCATCTACGATCTCGGTACTTCATTTGTTCAGTTCTCTCTACACCCTCATCTATTCGTGGTACTCTATTGGCCATTATATGATTGTCTAATATAAGAAAATGACTTATGCCAGCGCAATAGGCCGATTGGTCCTGGTGGGGAGAGCGCCCGAAAAGTGCCACTGCTATCGGAGTTTAAAATGATCAAGGGTGGTACGGCATGCACTCAGTGCTATTATACTATCAAGATTAATCTATGACAATCCAAGTGCTATCAATACAAGTGCAATTATTCACGTGCTATGTTACCTGCTATAAGTTACATGGCCATCTAACATTCATCATTGTTGTGCTATTCTCCATGTGACAAGTGCTATTGTCTCTTGCTCTCATTACTTATTTTGCGTGACTATTTTCTCTAGATATCCTGCCTTTAAGACAATAATCATTTAAACCATGCTTGTTCCCATGAGATATTAAGTCCTACTGGGCGTTATTCGCTCATCCTGCGTTGTTATTTCATGTGTTCAGGTGAGTCAGAGGCGATTACCAAATTCACGAGGACGGGAACGAGGATGATGTCCAAGAGTGACCTGTTCGGCAACCACTGCTAGTAGTTAGTTAGTATAGTTATGAGTCAGTTAGTCCTTATGTATTAGTTGGATTTGAATAAAGTATCTGGGCCTAGTTTGGCTTGATTAGTGATTATGATGGGAGTTTGATGAATTATCAATGAAATTGGAGTTTATTTGATATTATTCCAATTGTGCAATGGTTTGTCATTTATATATCGCTATGTACTATTTAATAATATAAATCGCTCTGATATTCCACATCGAGGCATTACAACTCGTTGCAGATCTTCTTAAGAGCCCAGAATCATCAAATATGGAAGGTGGTTAGTAGTGACCATATGAGCTCCAGAGGATGAAGAAAGATGGACAGCAACACAAATTAAAAAGTCAAATGCTAACTGGAGTGCAATGAACATCATGCACTGCTCCCTTCACCCAACGGAGTTTTCAAGAGTTTCCTCATGTGCCACTGCCAAAGAAGTATGGGATCGTCTGATGGTAACCTACGAAGGTACTTCTGAGGTAAAAGAAACCAAAGCCAATGTTATTTTGAGTATGAAGCCTTTAAAATGGAAAATGATGAAACAATCTCAGAGATGTACGTAGGTTGACTATGTTGACAAATGGCTTGAATAGTCTAGGAAAAAACATATACTGAATAGGAACTTGTCAGAAAAATTCTTAGATCCTGACTCCCATTTGCATACAAAGGCCACTGTAGTTGAAGAGTCCAAAAATCTATCTACTACTACTGTTGACAATTGATTGGTTCTATAATGACATATGAATTGGGTATGAAAAGGACAGATGATGATGTTAAGAAAAAGAAGTCACTAGCACTTAAAGCAAGTCCTAGTGTGAGAGAATCAACTGAGGAAGAAGAATTTTCAAGCTCAAGAAATGACTAAAGTGAATCTGCCTTGCTCAAAAGAAATTCAGAAAGTTTTTAAGAAAGAAGGTAAAGAATTCTTAAAAGAAGACCTCAGGTTGACAACTCTTCAAACAAAAAAATTTGCTAACAAAGTTCTAACATAGTTGTTTGGTAAATTGTAGGAAACAGGGCATGTCAAACCAGAATGCCCAGTGCTCAGAAGAGGATTCAACCCAAGTAGAAGAAAAATAAGCTCAGAGCTATGATTTGAACTTGGAGTGAAGAAGAAGAGGATGAGGAAGAAGAAAATTCAGCAGATGATGAGGATGAAAGCAAAACATGCTTGATGGCCAAGGAGAGCTCCAATGATTCGGTAAATTCCAATATATTCTAAATTCATGTTCTAAACAGTGATGATGAAGAATTATCTTATGATGAATTGAAAAATCTTTGTGAACATTTGTGTAAAAGAATAAATAAAATGAAATATGAAAGTAAGCTTCTAAAACTTGAAATTCAGTCAAATGAAACAAGGTTGGAAGTTCACAAACCATTTCAAAAGAAAATGAAAATCTGAAATTGAACAATTAAAGAAAACAAATTGCAAACATGGCTCATGATCATCAAGTAAAATGAAAAGCTTAAACAATGGTTGAAGAAAATCATCATTTGAAAAAAGAAAATTGAAAGCTGTTTTTTGACAGAACATTGAAATTAAATGCAAAGTCTAAAAGGATGAATGACAAGCTCAAATATGAAAAAGAAAATTGACAAATGAACTTGAAGTTACTGTGAATAAAAACAAAATTTTGAAAAAAAAAAATCACAGAATTAAACAAGACTGTGAAGGTCAAAAATCTGCTTTGTCTAAATTTGTGCATGGTATAAACAATCTGAATAATCTTCTTGGAATGAAGGTTAACTTTCAAACGGAAGGTTTATGATATAACCCTAAAAAGAAATTTGAAAATAAAACAAAAACCTAATTTGTCAAAGCAGTTTCTAACAAGAACTTAATTTCATCTAATGAAAAAACCAGTGAAAGTTCTGTTGGCCCTTTTGGTACGGCAGCAAGCTACCTAGAGGGGGGGGGGGGGGTGAATAGGTTTTCTGAAATCTGAAATAGAAAATTAAACACAGAAATTATCACTTGAAGATTTGGTTAGTGAGGTGATAGAGAGTAGCAGTGCGGAAGCAATAAACAATCACACAAATAAACAAGAGAATTTATCTTGGTTCGGCCCCCCACATGGAATCCTATGTCAGTCCCCAGCAATCTCTGGGATTTTACAACCAAGGGTACAGTCCCCCTCACGGACAATACAACACCTAGTACCTCAGCTTGTCTCTTCTCTTTCCCGGGCAAGAAGGCAGCCCACTTCTTTTACAGGTCAAGAAGCCAACATCCTAGTACAAACCCCAGTGCGGTTCTACTAGACTTAAACCCCCAGCTAGGTTCTAACTATATATAGTCCTATAGCTGGACAGAAATCTTTCTTAGAAAAGAAAGAACAGGTCGAGAGCTATTACAAAATGAACACTAAGAACTCTAGCTCTCAGCACAGACTCTCCCCCAGATTTACAATGACACAGAGAGAGTGAAGAGAGGAGAAGGAGCTTGAAGTTGAAGACTTTAGATGCTTGAGCACTTCTTCTTGGGCTCGCGCTCTTTCTCTCTTTTCCTTTGAGTGTATTTGGAGTTCAGGTTCCTCACAGATGTACACTCCTTCAAAGATCTTAAGAAAGCTCTCTCACTTTTCTTCAGCCTTGCTTCATCTTTTATATGAGCAGCTTTGATAAATCCATTGGAGTTCTAGCCGTTGCTCATCTTCTCTTTCTTCTGATATTTTGTGGTCTACGAGGTCTGCAAGCATGGAAGAAAGTGTTTAGATAAAAGAGTGTTCTGTCAAAAGGGTTCATACCTCTATGTTTCTGTTGCCACCAGAGTTAGTAAGTAACCTCTTTTCGTTGGCTGGAAAAGAGATCTAGAGAGATAAGCAAAAAGAAATCATATTAGATATATATTAACTTTTTCACTAGATGCCAAAACACTTTGAAATATAAAGGAAATCGACGTTGAGCGAAATCCATATTTTCAGCAAATCAGGTTCACTTATGAAATCCATGTTTGAAGCAAATCCATGTTTCACTATTAAATCGATGTGAGAGGCAAATCGATGTTTCACTTATCAAATCGATGTGAGAGGCAAATCGATGTTTCACTCATCAAATGATGTGAGAGGCAAATCGATGTTTCATTTATCAATTGATGTGAGAGGCAAATCCATGTTTCAAGCAAATCGATGTGCAATGAATCCATGTTTTCAAGTAAATCGATGTGGCCCATGTGAACTGAAATCGATGTATATTGAATGGACATCAATTTAGCTTTTAGGGCAAAAACACAGCGATAATCCATAAATTTATTTTATTAGGAAAACATGATGTTAAATGTATTAATAATATTAAATTAATCAAAAATTTGTTATCACCAAATATATTTGTTATCACAAAATTAAGGGTGAAATAATAAGAGTGGTTCAACAATCTCCCCCTTAGTGGTGATGACAAAAATTATGAGAATTTTCTGACAAAAATACTTAAAGCATAGAAAAATACAGGAAATTCATAAATAATGCATACTCTCCCCTTTTTGTCACTAACTAAAAAGGAAAGGATCTTACATTGCATTCTCTCCCCTTTGAGAGAATTTCTTACCAGTGAAGGATTCATCAATGATTGACATTAATGAATAACTCTCCCTTAGTCTGTGCTCCCCCTGAATGAGATACTCCACCTGAATGAGACTTGTAAAAATTGTTAGTAATACTAAAATTTAAAAATAAATAGTGACTACTCCCTCTTCAGATATGAGTTGGATGAAGAGTTGGCAGTCATCAGTGCCTTAATCACCTTTTATTCCTGATGCTCCAAGGTTATCCTGCAAACAACTTATTCAGAAGTAGGTACCGAAATCTTTTTGGTCCTTGATGGTTAGATGCATAAAAATATCCTTTCGGAATCCATACTAGGTGCCTTGTTGTGCAGATGTTTACTGTGTGTCCTAATTTATTGTAATGTGAACACAATGAATATAATTTGTTTTGTAGTTCTTATTATCTTTGTAATGTCTGTTTAGAACATAATTTTTGAAAACCTTTTCTTTTACAGGGGCCTTTTTCTGAGGCATCTTGGTTTCTTTTACAAATTTTGGTAATGGATATTTTTCTGGAATTATGGCTTGTTTTCCTTTTACCGGAGGTATGTAACCAAGCCCTTGTTTGTTATTTCCAGATTTTGATCCTTTTAAGCATAGGGCTAGAGATGTTTTCCCTTTAGTTAATTTTCTAACTGATTCTTTTAAATAAAGATTTTCTTCAGTTAGAGTTTTTAAGTTTTCTTCTAACTCTAATTTTTCATTGTTTTTGCTTTTTAATTCTTCATTCAAGAGATAATTACTATCTCTATTTTCTTTAATTGTTTTTCTAATTGCTCCAATTCGGATTTAAGATCAGAATTGGTGTTTTCCAAGCAAGTAGTGTGTTTTTCATATTTTTTAATTCTTTTACAACACCCTTATGTTTTTCATATAGTTCATTAAAGACTTCTTCTAAGTCTTCAGACTCTGACCCTGAATCAGTGCATGAATCAAAAAATGAGTCAGAATGTACCTCATCTAGTCCTACCATGAGGGCTAGACGTACCTGCTCTTTCTCCAATTCTGAGCTTGATGATTCTGAGCTTGTGGCCTCTTCATTTTACCAAGCAGCCGCCATGGCTTTTCTTTTGAATTCTTGTGCTTCTTTTTAGATTTTTCTGGCTGACCAGTCTTCTTAATTCTTGGACAATCTGGTCTTAGATGTCCAAGTTTTCTGCATTCATAGCAGACTGGTTCTTTCTCCTTTTTCTCTTTCATGGAATCCTTCTTGATCCATTTTTCTTCTTCTTTAGAATTTTAAGAAGCTTGGACAATACATCATCTACGTCACTGTCTTTAGAATCTGCATTTTTGGAACTAGAAGAAGAAGAAGTGGAAGGAGTAGCTGCAACTTTAAAAGCATTAGTATATTTTTTCTTTGATGAGCTTTCAGATAGTCGCTCCATATTAATTTCATGTGCCATGAGGGAACCCATTAAGTTATCAATAGAAAGTTTGGTTAAGTCATGGGCTTCTTCAATAGCAGTTACTTTAGGTGTCCATGAAAAAGTTAAAGACCTAAGTATCTTTCTAACGGTTTTCTCATTAGAAAGAGTTTTACCAAGAGAATTTAAACCTACTACTATGCTTGAAAATCTATTATACATAGTAGTAATGTTTTCATTTGGAAGCATTTTAAATTGCTCATACTGCGAAACAAGAATATCTATCCTAGTTTATTTTATTTTATCTGTTCCTTCATAAGATACTTGCAGTTTATCCCATATTTATTTAGCTGATTTACATGTAGATATTCTACTGAATTCTCTTTTAGATAAAGCGCAACATAGAAAGTTCTTTGCTTTAAAGTTTAAAGATAATTTACTTTTATCTGTTACTGTAATAGCAGTAGTACCTTCAGCAGGAACAATAACATAATCACCTACCTCTATTACCTACCATAAATCAAAGTTTGTGCCTCGCATGAAGCATTCCATTCTCATCTTCCAATATTGATAATCCTCTCCATCGAAGAATGGAGGTCTGGTAACTGATTGACCTTCAACAAATCCTTGAGCTGCCATGGATCTTCTCTAAGATCGTTGGATCTTCTTGAATAATCAGAGAACCTCGCGCTGATACCACTTGTTGGCCCTTTTGGTACGATAGCAGCTAACCTAGAGGGGGGGTGAATAGATTTACTGAAATCTAAAATAGAAACTTAAACACAGAAAATTATCACATGAAGATTTGGTTAGTTGAGTGTAATAGAGAGTAGCAGTGC